>JAQJVL010002521.1:0-94279 GCA_035578905.1 Stictocephala bisonia
ATTGTTATTTTACTTTTTATTCCTTCATATTTTATTCTAAGTATTTGCTTGGTTAAAAGCATTCACAGTATTCAAGCATCAATAATAATGTTTCATGTATGGGGAATTTATTTGTATTTAATGTTTTTAAAAAAAACTCGCTTTTTTACCCTCAATTTAAATTAAAAATAACACAATGAAACATTTCCTAATCCAACTTAATTTCACCAACATAACTTTATATCACAACTTCAAATCAACATTATATTATTTTTAAAATTTTTTATGTGTATCATATTCCTATATATTTAATCATATTTTTAAATAACTAAGAACATTTAAAAGTAGAACATACAAATAATTCAATGATCTTCATAAAGATAGCCAGATGTTCGTAGTCTGGCTATCTTTATGAAGATCAACAACTCAATAAAGTCTGTAGCCAAGATGTTTTACGAATGGTGTATGTTTCTCACGTAGGATCGATCTTGAGATATGGGTTAATGTTCTGGGGTCCATCCAGCATATTGAATTTTTATAGGGTGTTTGTCCTCCAAAAGTGGTGTCTACGATAATTGCAAAAAGGAGAAGGTTCGAGTCCAGTAAGTGCCTTTTTAACGAATTTGAAATCCTTACTCTGGCTGGTATACTGAGATACGAATTATTTTTTTTGTTAAAAGCAAACCACATATTTTTGTGACTAATAAACATTTCACAATTATCAAAGAAGATTGATAGAGCTTATATCTGTGTCTGGACATAACACTGGTACATTTGATAGGGGGCCATACTATTTAAGTACGAAAGTTTTCATTACGCTGTCAAAGGAAATTAAACATGAACATAATATACGTTTATTCAAAGAGAAATTAAAAATGTACTTTTTTGGTAAATGCTAATACTGTTTACAGAATTTGTTAGTTTAAAATCTAGACTTAGTTACTTGACGTGTAATGTAAATATGTTTTTTTTTACATGTACAAATAAATATTTTGAATTTAAAGATTTTCATCTTCTGTTTGCGTTTAAAGAAGCCTCTTCCGAATATTAACTTTCAAATTTACTATACAATTTACCGTATTAGTGGGGTTGTTGTATAATTGTCAGTCTTAAAATAACTGTAGTACTGTTTGAATTGTGGTATTAAATAAATATTTAAATAAAAATATAACAAAGGTGTTAGTAACACGAATCCTTCAATTTTCCTTAGTAAATTTCTGGTTAAGATTTATTTACTCTAATTACATAAAATCACACTTAGCCCCTATATAAAAGCCTACTACCAGAACATTTGGAAAGAATAACAATTTCATTGTTTTTCCAACACACATCTTCAACTTTTGATTTATCATCTACTAAAATGTCAGATGGACGGTTTTGAAAATATCGTTTTAATTAATTTGACAATACTTGTCTACGTACGACTATCTTGGATAGCCAAAAATGAGGATTTAATCAAAAGAATTTACGTATTTAGGACCAGACATAGACTATACATGTTAAGATAGTGTGAAGACAAAGGATCGCGTACATTGTACAGCCGTATTTATACTCTATATACAGTTTTCATATCATAAATAAAAAAGTTAGTAGTTAAACTACTATTTTTATGTAAATATACGCTGTATTTCCTAGAATTATTTATTTATTAATGGCAACACTTACATGTATTAAACCAAAAGTTAAATACAGAATCCCTTTTAAAAACAACACAGACATGGAATTTTCTAAAGCCTCATCTTAATGATATTTAGTATTAAAATCTACAACGTAAATATAATATAATTTTTATAACATACATAAGTCATACGCAAATGTGTCAAAGGCTCTAAGCCAAAGTTTTAAATATATAACTACAAGTTTTTATAAGTTTTACTTGAACTTTTTAAAATAAATAATTAATAATATTACCTATATTTTCACTACATTTATTGGTGTCATGTTATGTGAGCACATATTCACATAAACGTAATCGTCAAGGTATATAGTTGCTTCATGATTTTTTTTTTTACCAACTATAACTTATAATTTATTTTTACTAGTTTTATATATTATTTAAGACAATGCGTATGTTAACATCTTATAAAATAAAACGAAATAGAAACAGCACATAATTAATGTTTGTAATGAAAGTATTCTTTTTCTGTTAGTCGTTCTGGCTACCTTTTGAATTCTACATATGAAACACACCCCAGTTTCTTTACGACTAGAGGCAATTAATTCAACCTTGGTGTTACTCGCAATATTTTATTCAATGATACAACAATCTTTTTAATCCCATTTCTGCGTATTATATGGACAATGAGATTTGATTGCCTTATCTGAATGCTCCTCCATAGCAATCTTTCTTCTCCCCTCTTCTAAAAACGTTTTAAATGTGACTCTCTCAACCTAACTAATTGTCAACGTTGTTCTTTTCTTGTCTTTTTTCCTGATCATCCGCGTTTAACATCCGTACAATGAGACATTCCAGATAGGTCTCCATAAACATTTTTTATTTTGCATGTACTGATATTTTTATTAGTGAGCACGTTTTTATTGGTACTAAAGGCAATTTTAGTTTTATTATCCTGCTCTTTATCACTCTTTTGCTTCTACCTCCACTAATAATTTTGCTTCTGTGATTTGCAGGTACGTGGTTCTTGCCTTTTTTCTGTTATACATAACATTAATTTTATTTTCTTGTATATTATTTTAGATATAAATAAAAACCATAATACCAATAATATAAGTTTTTATATAAGTATTTGTTCATTGAATTATATGATTTCAATAATATAATACTTAATATATTACAATAAAATATACTATATTTTATTTTAGATAATACTGCTAATAAACCATAGCACAGATTTCAGGGTTTCACCAACCTTGGTAGATTTGAGTACAGTTATGTAATCATGTTAAACCTTTGGGGGTGATCAACAAGATAACTGTCCTTTGATGTTCTGAACGATGCTATTAAATGTATTAGGAACTTATCACAGATGTCGTATCGACGACATTTAAATTAAATTTAAACAGATGTTTAATTTAGTCTAGACTTTACAACTAAACGCTTTTTTATATTCTGAATCATACTTTTATATATATATATATGCTACTTTAAACAATATTGTCGTTATTTTACATACATTTGATCATTGTTATGATAAAGTTAATTTAAACTAACTAAAAAAACTAACTAAAAAAAACTAAACTAAAGTTAAGTTAAGTTAAGTCTAACTAAGTTAAGTAATAACTTACCTGTATATTGACTCAATTTGCCAATACATCTGAATTCACGTTGGAATATAAAGTCAATTAGTTGTACAATTTAATTGTACGCCAATCCAACTACAACTAATTTTTGTCTTTTTTATAAATCATGAAGTTTGAATACCTTATTTTATCATAAACGCTGCTATGAAACGAATTTATTCATTGTCTTTTTTTGAACTCAAAGCTGAATGTAGAAACGTGACATAAATTATAAATGTATATAATTTTTTATATAAAGGGAGAGGAAACGTATAACTTACTTGAGCATTACGGACGTACAAATTCAAATTCTTTCCTATTAAAAAAATTAGTTTTTTTTTGAGTTTTTGAATGAAAGTATTTTTTTGTCAACAAATATTTTCTCAATTATGATCTAGGTCACAATTGTTTTAAGATAAAACCGGTTGACTAATGTTCTTTTTCATAATACTATAATGTTTATCTTTCATGTATAAACATTGCACTTTATAGGGTTTCAATTATCTACATAACTTTATCAATTAGCAGTAGACATAGATGGGAAACCACACAAATCTCAGTTACAAACATACAGTTCAGCTACCAAAGGCGTCCTTTGTTAATGACACGTACAACATAATGATTGCTGCAGACATGTACATCATCACCTACATTCTGAGTATAAAACCTTAGGACGGTAATAGTTGAAAGAAATCTTCCAGTAAGTGAAGAATGGCAAGTGATCAGTCATAGGGTTGCTGAGACGAGACTCAAACTATGGATCACATGGTTAATAATTAACCATTGTGCTTGTGACAGGAAAATTGTTAGTACTGTGATTTAGGTACCTTGTTTCAGAGAAACAGGAGTAGGAATATTTGTAGAATTAATAAAAAAACAACTACATTGTAATTAGACTTTTTTTAAGTCTCAGAACTAAACCAATAGTTAAATTTGAAAAATTCTGATGATCAATAAAGTTGATAAGTTTAGCATATTTATAATTATAATAAATGTATTAGTTATTGAACAAAATGTAATAATATCCCCGCGTTTCTTAACATGTTATACATTAATCTGTGCATTAAATATTAATTACCAACATGCCCTTAAAAAGAGTTTTTGAAACAAATTATATATATACATATATATATATATTTACTTTTAAAATATACAATGATTAACTTCGTTAGTAAAACAGTATTATTTAAAATTATAACTAAGTGATTAATCAAAAAAAGTGTATGTTACTAATAAAAGGACAGTTTAATAAATTTAAGATGAACCACTAAAATTAACTAACAAAAGGCTTAGTGACACAGGTAGTTAAGTACACTTTGGCTAAAATATCACTTCTTACATCACAAAGAAATTTGAGGCTTAAAATAAATAAATGAGAAAAAACAGTATTATAGTTAAAATTTGTTCAAACCTAATTTTTATGACGTAAGCACGTTTTTGCATACAGAAACATTTATATAATTAAAGTATGAACATGTATACCATAATTACACAGAAAAGATTATCGTAATAAAACTAAATGCTGTCTTTCAAATTGTATTTTGTCAGTCCAAAATACATACAGATGCTCAATACTCTTTTAATACATTTCAATGTAATATTATTAAGTTTTTAAATTGGACACAATATTTTTAAGTGTCACAAAAAAATGCATACAAGATGAATTAGTATTAATGTAAGGCGTAACATAAAATATATACATTTATGTATTATCACTATAGTACCTTTAAGAACCAAGATGAAGCTAACAACATTCGTGTTAGTTTATCTCATATCTCATAAATTGTTCATGTTTAATGTATTTTTTTACATGCGAAAAGATAATGTTTAAATAATTTCTACAAAGTTATTAATTAAATGCTGTCATAATAGTACCAGCTCAAAATAACTCCTAGTGCACTATATTATTAGTAAAAACTTAACCAAATGTGACGCTATGCTTTTTTATATATGGTAGTATGTACCAACACATATATATTATTTTCAGGAAATTATGTTTATAAATATATTTTTAAATAATATTAAGATTTAATGATGAATTTTTAAACTAATAATTTGTAAAAGTCGTACTGTGGAACAAAGAGTGTCCAGAACGGGAAAGCTTCTGATAAGATTCATGATGATTATATGCGATCTCAAGAAGAAACTTTACTAAAGCTACAGTGATTGTTTTAATAAAAAGAAATAAATATAAAATTATCATAAAATTACTTTTAACAAAACGTCTTTAGGAATGTAACGTAAAGGAAATTTTTATCAGAATAAAATAATTAATCATATGACCTATTAAATAAATATGTTTTTTTTTAATTAACACTAAAAATAGTTACCAAAGTTAAAATGTTGCTTATTATGGAATAATAAACATATAAAAAATTTAAATAAACAATTCTTGTATGGTGCAGTTTTACAAAAAGTAAATTTGTATAGATACACTCAGTTGCTAGATACACAGGTAGACTAGTAAAATGTAATGACCTCTAAGCTCAAAGAACCTACTCCAGGCTCACGGATTTTATTGATCGTATGGCCTCATTCAACAAGAATTTGTAGGTTAAACCAATATTGTATTTGATAATTAACATAAGTGAGAAAGTATGTTATTATCCTACATCACTAGTTATCTCATAAAAAAAAATATATGAAGACTTTTCATGTACATTTTACCAGTATATTTCACTGTACATTGATGTATATTACGTAAACTATTTCATAAAATAGTTAGTAATAATTTGATAACTAAATTCATTAATATATGTCTTTTTATATTAAATTAACGTAGGTAATTTTCTAGTTATTTACAGTCTAAAAATTACAAATACAGTGTTACATTACTTAGCTAGTTAAGGTACAGAGTGAGACAAATGGACTCTCAGAGTAGTTTTACGTCACTTCCTTACAACTGAAGGAAATTAGCTGGGAACATTTGCGTAATCTGTTTTCTAAAAAGTGCTGGGAATTTATTAACATCATACTGGCTTGATACTTACGTAATATCTTCCTAAAATGTAAGGTTTACATTTGTTTTTATGAGTAATATTCTGTCCCTTTAGTGGTGGTTTTTGTGTAAATTAAAACAAATAATAAATGAAAAACGTAAAATTAATAAAAAAAGATGTTATGTGAATTTACCTAAATTTATCCTTCACAAATATTGCAAAATGTAGGTATTAAGTGTCAATAATATCAAAATATCTTGAATTATTAAATTAAAACGTTATTCTATTGCTTTATTTTCATATTAAGTATTAAGATATTCCCCCACGATTCACCAGCATATTTTTTATTTAACATACCGTTTATTTGTTAGTGTTTTTCGTTCACGTATAAAAATATAGATTCCAGTCATATTTTTTCCAATATTGGATAAATATAAATTATTTTTAATTAGTGCAGGCTGTTAAATCTAAAGGTCTTTTAACTTTTGAAAGTACGTAAATTAAGGAAGAAATAGAAGGACGTAAAACCTTTAAAATAACTATTCAAATAACATTTTTAATTACGTTTCATTAATAAAGAAACTAGGATCTTCGATTAAAACTTTTGACATTTTGTACAACTGCCTGGTAAATAAATAGTACGAAATGTATAGTTACTACACCTAAGTTCTATATAAATAGATATTTATTTGTAATATTTAGATTCTGATGTAAGTATTTTAATAAATATTATTTTACGTATAGTTTTACTCCTTTTTTAATGTTGATGATTTCCTACTGTATTTAATAACAAGTTACTACGTAAGTGAATTATGTTTGATAGTAGTTATAATTGTTTAATAAATATTGTTGAAGATAAACATAACTATAGGGAAACTTGAATAAGTATACGTTTGCAGTAACTGTCCTTCACAATGCTATCTCATTTGAAAAACACCCTTATATCTACGTATCCAGCCTGACAATAACATATGACACAGCCATGATATGTGACGGCCAGATGTGTAGATCCATTCCTCGCTTTGTCTCCAAGTTTTGGGTCCTTTTCTCTCAATACTTGTATAAACTTTGATATATCACCAGCCAAAACTTTCTTCACATACGAACTTTTGGCTATAAAGAATTCACTATGAAATATTTTATGATTTCACTTCTTTACTTTTCCCTAATGATTCAAATCAATATTGAACTCTCTGTTTAAATAACAAAACTAGGTTTTAATATTTAAATAAAATAATGAGAAACTATTAGTATTTTTTATTATATTTTCCTCCGTAAAGAAAACACAACAGTTTATTTAATATATCAAAATACTACGGTTTAAAAATAAAAATAATTCAGCCCCAAACATTAGATACTAATCTATTTACATCGTATTTACTGTCGTAATATATTTAATATTTAATGATTAAACAGTAATTAATATAAATAATTTCCTCGTAGAGATATGTGTACACAAATAATTTTGTGCAGGAACCAACTAGCTGAAATAAATAATCTTTCATTTCATGATTTTATAATATAATTAAAGGTGTTCGATCGAACATTATTTTTTTAATTTTTTTTAAAGTAATTGTTAGTAGCCATGTAAGTAACCAATGTACTATGGGCAAAAATTCAAAAAATATGTCTTTATTGAGATATGGCTGCCAAAAGAGGCTAATCTGGCCTTTTTTGTGCATAACTCATGAGTAACCATGTTATATAGTTTATTAACATTTTGAGAATATAGTGGACAAAAGGTACTAATCAACTTAGTGTATAGAAAATATAAACAAAATGTTAACTATTATTTTTCTATAATTAATTGATATTTGTTCAACTGTTTAGTTTAAGTGTGTACAGCCATGTTAGGCTAAAAAATTAATAACATATATGAAATTCATTGCTAGAGTTTACTATAAATGTGGGAGTTATTATTCCCTTCTGTCAAATTTGCGGGGTGAAACAGGCTGGGGCTGAAAGAGGGTGAGGGGAATACATTGCTTGTTCGGCAGTGAGTCAGGATCTTTACTACTCTTAGCGGCAGTTAAAAGAACAAAATGTCTTATAGCACTAAACTGGGTACTTGGACGAACACCATTAAGATCAGATTTAAGAGAAAGATCAAGGACTATTTCTAGAATGTACGTTTACACTAGATCAATAAGAGTAATGGTAGTAAAGAGCTCTGCTGTGGTATACAATTCGATTAAATCCGATAATTAGTTTTAAGATCTATTACGTTAGTAAAGGAAGCAATAGTTTACTGAGTAAGAATAAATACCATTTGCTGTAAGCGTTTGAAACTTACTACAATGCTTAAAACTATCTGGGAGGAGATTTTCAATACATACATTTTAGCAGTTCCTTAAACTATAAATAAAAATATTAACACTCATAGTAAAATAATACTTTATTTTATTAGTACTTTTAGAAAGTTAACTTTTATATAATTTTGTTTAATTTCCTATTCTTAATTTTTAATTAGATACACAAAGATACATTATTATTTGCAAAATAACTAACCACTCAAATTATCTCCTCTACATTCCATAAAAAAGAGTTTATTTATGTATAATGTACTTCTAACCTTAGTTTTTTCATTTACTCTCTTTAAATAGATCTTTATATAACATTTTTGGAAATGTATAATTCGATAAGAACTACTTTTTTCAGGAAGTTATGTAATACATGTCTTACAGTACAGATTAAATAACAAAACTAATTTTACCTAATAAATACAATTTTTTTATTAATTACTAAATAATACACATTTCATTTACAATGCAATAACAAAAGACTAAAGTTTGTATATCAATATTTTTAATTGATATTTACATAATTAAAATATAACTAATAGTAATTTTAGCTATACAGTATGTATAGTTACCAAAGTATATAGGCCTAATATTTTAAAAGAAAGAAATAAAACCACAGTTTTTATATATTAAAACTAGCATACCGTATAAAGTATTACTAATACATAAAATCCATTAAAACAAAGCGAGAAAATAATCATCCACTTTATGATCGTAAGGTGTTTACGAGATCATAAAACAAGCAACACACATTCATTCCATTCGATATGAACGTATGCTGTGTTTGTTAATACAAAATTGTATGCTCCACTTTCCATAATCTTTACTGTAAAAGGCTATATTTCATAAATATTTCTAAAATGTGTGCTGATTATATAAACTAAAATAGTGTCATAAATGTTTTGTTATTATTAAAATAATTGAAAAATACTTTATTAAAATTATGTATGTTTTGAAGTTTAGTTAGATAATCCAAAAGTGGGTTCTGTCTTTATTCAAGTATTGCCTGAATTAAATAAAAACAATGTTAAGGAAAATATAAGATTTAATTAAGAAAATAAATAAGTAATGTAAATTAAATATTTACATAAATTCAATTACAACTACACCATACATTTAGAAATGTCTATTTTTGAAGGTTTAAATGAGTAATTTATTTATATGTATTTTGCGTAAAAATATATGAGATGGATAATAGGTCTACCGGTCAAATTGGATTTAATTTTAATAAAGAAGAAATTTCCCATCACAGGCAACATTTTAAGCCAACTAAACTGTCCAGTGATCTGGTTAACAGAGAAGCTGTAATTGGATTAAATAAAAGGTAGTCAAATGGAAAAGGTATAGATATTCATATCCAAATGTTACTGTAACTTTTTGTAATCTCGATGTGTAAACATTTTGATATAAATGTTCTATTTAATTGGAATTTTTAAAACTACTTCGAAAGTATAAAGTCCACTTTTATGTGTTTTACTCTGTGAGCATAAAAGTCTTAAACATAACGCACTATTCTTAATTGTTAACTCTGAACACTTAGTTGTACCAATTAATTTTAAAGTTTGAAATTAAACTTTACATCCAAAACTGATTCGTGATAATATAAAGCCTTCAGGTTTAGGCTGGTTCAGAATTTTCAGGAAACCAGCGCAAACAAAACTTGTACACAGGATTCCAACAAGAATGATTCTGAACATATGATTCCTTCTTCAATAAATGGGAAAAATGAGATTATACAGAAGAATCTGCTAAGAATCATTGAAACAAAGATTAATTTTAATAACGTGTTTTTATACTGGCCACGAATATGTATAATTTGCCTTTGGAATAAAAATATTTTTTAGGTTCTAAAAATATGCTTTTTGCTATTCTGACCTAATTGACCTATTCTAATCTTAAATATGCTCAAAAAAGTTCCTAATTTGCGTGAAACTACGAACACATCACGCTAACTTATCAATACCACTGTACGTGTATGGGTGGGTGGGTGGGTCAATACAACTATACGTGTAAAGGTGGTCGGGTGGGTCAATACCACTGTACGTGCATGGGTGGGTGGGTGGGTCAATACCACTCTACGTGTAGGGGTGGGTGGGTGGGTCAATACCACTGTACGTTTAGGGGTGGGTAGGTGGGTCAATACCACTGTACGTGTATGGGTGGGTGGGTGGGTCAATACAACTATACGTGTAAAGGTGGTCGGGTGGGTCAATACCACTGTACGTGCATGGGTGGGTGGGTGGGTCAATACCACTCTACGTGTAGGGGTGGGTGGGTGGGTCAATACCACTGTACGTGTATGGGTGGGCGGGAGGGTCAATACCACTGTACGTGTAGGCGTGGGTGGGTGGGTGAGTACAACTATTGACGCCACCCAATTATTATAAACTAAAAATGAATTCAAAAACGGACACTGAAAGCTATGAAATATTACAAATGAAATATATTTTAGTACAAAATGAGTTTTCTGCAGAAAATAATTTATTTCACCAGAAAATGCAGACCTTTTTCTTCCTACTACCCGTGAATATTTTAGTGTTTGTAGTATTTATATTGTGTTATCTCCTAGTGTATTTACAACAATGGACTGTAGTTATTGTCTCGTAATAAGCTAAAATCCACTTAGAATATAAAGGCTATATTACTATAGTATTATACAAGTCCATACTTGTAACATTTCCTGTTGTTAAATATGACATTATTGGTATGGTGTAACTGAACACGTGTTAATGTAATGAAATGGTCAGGACCTGTCCAGCCCCATTTATCATTGTACGAGTATATGAACATATGAGCAAGGGTTAAGTATCGTTGGTTTACTTATTCCTTGTATCATTGATAATAAAAAGAATTTATGTTCTAGTGATGATTAAACGTAAAATCATGTCTTAGATGGTTTCAAATACTTTAACATTTCAGTAATATTAAAATACCTAAAGATTTTATATTTTAAACAGCTGTAGTAAGTTAAAACATTCAAACCACAGTATTAAATGTGTAGTACACCTTCCTAAATATTCCTAAAACAACTTTACATTCCTAAATATTCATTTATGAGGTAAATTTACGTATACATGTTCTAACTATACCTTCCTGCTCACTTTGTAAATAAAAATTACTTAGATTTTTTTTTTTTTTTTTTTTTTTTTTATTAAAGGATAGGGGATAGGCTGATCCTTCTTCTTAACCTTACTCTGCCCATACACTATTGATCTGTGCAAAGAACTTATTTAAACAGAGTAAGAGGGTGAACCAGTATAGTAGAAGGTGAATATTACTGATAAATCCTCCAGTCTAGGCCAGATTCGAACCAACGCTGTCTCTAGCCCAAGCTCAAAGTCCTGACGCCTTAGATTGCTTGGCCACCGGCTCGCCCAACTTCCTGGATTTGTTTGGCTACAACTTCCTGGATCACTTCCTTTAATATAAACTACCTAAATGTTTATCTTATTATAACTTTCAGAATATAAATTCTATGAATAATAGTTACCTAAATGTTTGTCTGGCTCAACCCTCCCGAAAATCACTTCCATTAATAAAACTTACATAAATATGTATCTGAATTTTCTTCCTGAAATCCGAAGTAAGTTATCTAAATAGTTGTTCTATTAAACAATCTTGTATATTACCTTCATATTAAAATTACTTAAATGTTAACTGAGTCTACCCTCCTTAACATTACTTCTTAAAATAATTTACCTAAATATTTGTCTGCCTAGTAATTATTAAATACTACTTCCAGAACTAAATTTACGGAAAGGTTTGTTTGTTAAAACTTTTTTGACTATCGTTTTCTAAATTTAAATTACCTAAATATTTGTCTAACTTTCCTTATTGTACTTGAATTTACAACCTAACAACCTAAATAGTTTTCTGATTAAACATTCCTAAATACTAAATCCTGATTAAAATAATTAAACTTTTCACTGACTTCAACTTCCTACATATCACTTCTTAAATAAAAGTCCTACTACCTTTCCTTAATTATTTTCCTAATATACCTTTCTACATATCATTTACTGAAGTAAAATTACCTAAGCGTTTCTATCTCTACCTTCCATAAATACACGAGAAGTAGAAATGCCTAAGGCTATAAATCAATGCCAGGTGCTGGCTCCATGGCCTGGAATAACAACACAACGTCCCATCCTCCTTCATGTTCTTTGAAATGTACGAGAATTCATTTTGAGATATTTTTCTGCAACTTAACTGTTTTAAAATATGGATAAAATTTTAGAATGAAGTCAAATGTATTATTGTGTTTACATACTTAATAAATGTGACATCTTAAAATATTATAATTTCATAAAGATATTTTTAAATATATATTACGTTTTTTGAAAAAAAAAGTTTTATAACAAATTTATTTAACTACTAAGATCTATACAAAATATTATTTAGTATTTACATATTTTATTAGACAAGACACCAGAATAATTATATTTGTATGGCATTTATTGGGTTTATAGTGTTTTTATCAAATAAAAAATACCATCTACTTAGTTATTTTTAACTAACGATTATTTCATGTATGTTAAAGAATACATAAATGTTAAGTACAAAATATATAAAATGAGTTTGAATGAGATGATACATGAGAATATCAGTTCTATTTTATTAAAACTCCTACTGCCTTTAACAAATATTAATAAATCAATACTAAATAATAATTATGTCAATATTATTTTACTTTAAAAAACACTAATCATATGCAATACGACTACAACAAATTTATATGCATTTCGTACCAAATATAGTATGATTTTTCCGTTAGTGTTTTACTTATATCTTTTAAAATCATAAATCTAAAGGTTTATAAGTTTTTAATTCTGTTGATTTATAGTTTTTAAGCCTGGTTAGTTTTATACAGTGCTGGTGTTTCAGACAACTTACTAGCACGTAACACTTTTGATGCCAATTAAATGGTGCAGTAATCCAATTAACAGAAAAGTTATAATAAGCTTCATCAAAAGCTAGTAATTAGGCCAAAGTATTGATATTTAGTTCAAAGAACTATTTTTGTCGAAACTATAAAATTATATAATAAATAAGTCCAAATTTGTTATAACATCCATCACTGAAAAAAAAAAACACTATTGCGTAGTTCGTTTTAAATCAATAGATATACTTGTAAAATTAATTACGTTTTAAGAAATAGTGGAAATCTACATTCTAATATAACTGTAATATATGCTTGTTGAATTGTTTAAAAGGTCCCTATATCGATAAGTATATCTTAGCGTAGTAACAAAATAATGAGTCTATTTAACAAACTAAACTACGTAAACGTTATTGCTAGTTCGGCTTTGAAATAAATCTTCAAGTCCATTATCAGATTTAATTGGAACCTTCCCTAAGCCTCCTAAGTCCTACTTCCAATAATCTCCATCGTTATTTACTTGTTACTCTCTGTAAATCTGCTTGCTTTAGTTTTACGTTTGCACCGAAGATAATATCACTGTTATTACACTCGATATGAGCTTAACATGAGATAGGGCTTACAACCACTTTGAGGAAAGTGTTTAGGATGGATAAAATATTGATATCTATCCGATTTACCAAGTTGAAGTATTTTTTCGTATAATATTACATAAAATGAATTCGTTTAATCATCCGATTAGATTTTAAAATGTATAGTTGTTTTTGTTTTATTTATTTTCAGATAGTGTGAGGTAAGGCTATTTATTATACAATATTATTTATATAATAATAATAATATTTTATTTAAGGATACTAGAATCAACAGAAAAAGCTTTTAGATAGGTCATAAAATACATTTGTTTTGTAAGTTCAGTGAATTATCTGCATTTATATAAAACTCCTTTAACCTTTAAACCAGAAATATTCAAATAAATATGGAATGTTGTCAAGATCAATGTTACCTTATATTCATAAAACATAATAAGTGTTAAAATATAATCTTTGTTTTCCGTAATATTAAGTTTTACTATCTTTTTCCTTTTTCATAATTATATGAAAAAAACCCATAACTTTTAAACACAGTTTTATATCAATTGTATGTATTATAAATAAATATTATTTTTCTTTCTATTCATAAAATAAAACTTTACACACTGGTTGACATGGGCCTACAGGTCTGTGCGTCAACTTTATTCAACGAGTGAAGTAACAACCGTTGGCTCAGTGGGAATTCGAACCTTGGAACATGCCCTTCACAGTCCGAAGCCGTATCCATTGAGCCAGCACACCGCATTACCTATTTCCGCGACAATCAAAATACAAATACCATGTTATCAGTAGTGTTTTTCTATATCACTAAATAAAACTTAGTTTCAGAATCTACTCAATGAAAATCGTAGCATTAATGAATTATCTTGTTATTGAAACAGTGAAAATTGTATTACCTACTCCCAAATGAAAATATTTTCTTTCCTGATCCATTTAAATTATTTAGGGCTGACTATGCATGGCACTATATTGGATTTCATTACCAATAAGGTCAAAGTTAAATTCAAATTTACGAGTTTCTTGACTTATATGACATGTTAAACTTTTTTTTCAAAATAGAATAGGGTCATCCAACTTTCTCTGCGATTAGATTTTGATGTTAACTCCTTATTTAAATAAAAATATTATTATTTACTGTTCAAACTTAACCTGTTTTCAAATAAAAAAAAAAACAGTTTTGAACAAACCTAGTCTCATAATAATTTACTTAAACATATCCTGTAAAATATGTTGGAATTGAGAAGCATTGTGTGGGAAACGTGCAAGTCTGTGAGTGAAGAAATTGTCAGCCACAAAACGTGGCAATCAGCTGCTGATAACTGTACTACCTGGTGCTATTTATAATTATTGAAATTGAAGTAAATCTATCATTACTGTACAAATAAAAAATAACAAATATTTATGGTTTAAAATCAATAAATTTACTATACCGACTTTGTGGTCCAGCTTATTTGGACTTTTATCAACAATAAAGTATTTACTATAATAAATAATAATTATGCTACGAAATTTTCTAATAAAAAAACATGTTTTAGCCAACTTAGGGTAAGTTGTAAGTAGGCCCTATATCAAAATTTGGGCGTTACTATGGCAAATTGGAAAACTGCCTTCATTATCCTTTTTCCACTACGTTGAAGTAGTGAATAAAATAACTATCTTGTTTATTATTTGTGGTTTGAACAATAAATAGACTAAAAAATATCAAAGTTTATGTTGGTAAACTTGTTTATTTTAATAGTGTTTTGCTTCACCGAACATGTTCTCCGTATTTAACAAAGGTTAGTAGTGGTGCATGACTGGTTCCATTGCTTGCTACACACCAGCTGCAATTTTTCCGTGTAAATGTAGGCGGCAATTTCCTTGTTCAGAGTTCCGTGACAATATTCCTGCAACCCTCAGCCACATATTACCGCCTGCACCAGTGGCCGCTCCGTTTGCGTGCTCCAGATAACTTTATTTTACCTCGAAACCTTTGCTCATATCACGTACCTATTATCATACCCTTGTTCCTTCAATACTACAATTTAAATATATTATTAAAACCAACATATAAGTTTTTATTAGCCATTCTACGTTATTACATCGTATAATTTTATCATAAAAGTAGTTTAATATTACTGTAAATGTTGTAGGTTATCTTAAATGTTCGTTGTATTTTGTAGAAACCTCCGTAAATTATACTTTTAATTAAAATATATCTAACTAGAATCTATAAATGATATTTTCATTTGCCACTTGTATAAGTTAACATTTTTCTAATAATTTAATTAAAATACAATTTTTAAGATCATAACAAACAAGACAGGTTATACATTATCACAAATCTTAATACATATTCATTGCTTATTATTAGTGTGGTTTATAGTTATTTTGAGCCGTTAAAATTTTACTAAAATTTAAAAAAACTTAATACAGTATACTTACAGAACCAGCTAAAAATAAAATGTTTGTTTATATTAATTAAATATTTTAAGGAATGTTATGACATTTGAATGGGTGAGTGGAAAAGGGGTAAAATTCCAAAATAAGTAACAATAACAGTAAATTTTACTGTAACCATTACTGTGGTAAGAACCAAGTTGAAATTGTTTAACATCAGCAAATTGTCAATACTCAAAGTCTTATATTTCCTGATGGAGTAATTCCTTAGAAATATGGTTAGTGGCTTTCAATTCAGTACACTGAAATATTCTAATTTTTATATCACAAGCTATAGGCTTTCATAAAACCCTTTATTTAATTTTAATAGTCTAATATTTAACGTAAACAAGATATCAAGGTAAAAATCCCAACATACTTATGTAAAATAAATTATATTAATTTGTTATTATTGTGACACCTAATAGTTTAAAATTTATACTGAAATCATGTAAATAAAAAAACTATGACTAAATCATGTAAATTTAATAATGTTATTTTAATCTTTCGAATTTACATGACACACAAATTTTATTTATCTTATGTTTTTAGTAATTATGTGTCTTATTTAATATATACTTTAGTGTAAACTTTATTCTGTTTTTTTTTTTTACCTAGTCCAAATGATCTTAAGAATCATAATAATTCTATTACAATAAAGTGGAATAATTGCATAAAAAGCCAACATGCTTAGGAACCAGGATTTACTTATAAGGGTAGTTAATATAATCTGGTTCCAGGGATGAAACACTAAGACTGCTCTGAAAGTTCATACATCACTGTGACTTTGGTATTTTAACGTCTTACAGTCAGAGTCCTCTTAAAGTAATTTATACTTTTGCACTATATAATTTAGTCTTAAACCTCACTTCTCAAATAATTATATCTCATTAATACATTTAATGTGACAAATTAATATAGATAAAAATATAAAATCAAAATACTGTGATTAACATTTTTGTTATTTCATATGTAACTATTTTTTATTTAATAAAGTTCACATGGCCTGAAGGCATACGTGTTAACTTTATCAACGAGTGTTACCGACCATTAGCTCAGTGGGGATCCGAACCTTGGAAACTGCCCTCCATAGTCCAAATTCTTAGCCAATAAGCCCTCAAGGCACAAGGTTGTCCATTTCTTTAAGGTTTATTTTGTTTAATTTTATAAAAACTTGCAGATTGTATTTATATATACGTGCGCTAGATTATGTAACTAAAATATTGTTAAAAATTTCCAACTATAGTTCGTACTAAATATTTTGTATACTCTAAATTTTAACAAATATATATCTAACTGCTAATACTAAATTTAGAGTTAGTTAGTCGTAAAATAATTTGTCCAAATGAATATTTTATTTTATAGCTGTTTTTATTACATTTTTTAGATTTATTAAAAATCGTTAGTTATACGTATAATCAATACCATCGTACGTGTATGGGAGGGTAGGTGGGTCAATACCACAGTACGTGTATGGGAGGGCGGGTGGGTCAATACCACAGTACGTGTATGGGAGGGCGGGTGGTTCAATACCACAGTACGTGTATGGGAGGGCGGGTGGGTCAATACTACTGTACGTGTATGGGTGGGTGGGTGGGTCAATACCACAGTACGTGAATGGGTGGATCAATACCACAGTACGTGTATGAGAGGGCGGGTGGGTCAATACCTCAGTACGTGAATGGGTGGGTGGGTGGGTGGGTGAATACCACAGTACGTGTATGGGAAGGCGGGTGGGTCAATACTACTGTACGTGTATGGGTGGGCGGGTGGGTCAATACCACAGTACGTGAATGGGTGGATCAATACCACAGTACGTGTATGGGAGGGCGGATGGTTCAATACCACAGTACGTGAATGGGTGGATCAATACCACAGTACGTGTATGGGAGGGCGAGTGGGTCAATACCACAGTACGTGAATGGGTGGATCAATACCACAGTACGTGTATGGGTGGGCGGGTGGGTCAATACCACAGTACGTGTATGGGAGGGCGGGTGGTTCAATACCACAGTACGTGTATGGGAGGGCGGTTGGGTCAATACTACTGTACGTGTAAGTGTGGGTGGGTGGGTCAATACCACAGTACGTGAATGGGTGGATCAATACCACAGTACGTGTATGAGAGGGCGGGTGGGTCAATACCACAGTACGTGAATGGGTGGATCAATAACACAGTACGTGAATGGGTGGGTGAATACCACAGTACGTGTATGGGAAGGCGGGTGGGTTAATACTACTGTACGTGTATGGGTGGGCGGGTGGGTCAATACCACATTTCCTGTATGAGAGGGCGGTTGGGTCAATACTACTGTACGTGTATGGGTGGGTGGGTGTTTCAATACCACAGTACGTGAATGGGTGGATCAATACCACAGTACGTTTATGAGAGGGCGGGTGGGTCAATACCACAGTACGTGAATGGGTGGATCAATACCACAGTACGTGTATGGGTGGGCGGGTAGGTCAATACCACAGTACGTATAGGGATAGGTGGGTGAATCCTGGCTTCGGCTGGTAAAATAAGATGATCTTTAATTTTTAACTTTTATATTAAATAAACTAACAATACGTTGATTTTGACGAATTATGATGTTTTATATTATTTTTGTTACACCCATCCACAAATTATAATACTATATATTGTATTTTGTTTTTAATAGTAATACATTGATAATAAATACACGTACGATTTAGATAGAATATAGTGTTCCTGAAGTATTTCCCAAGACTCTTTCGTTATCATTTGGAGTACTTTTGATCTTCTCTAAGTATTTTATACCTAAAACTTCAACTTATTTCCCCAAATATAACTAAACATATACTATTTTTAATACTAATAATTAAACACTTAAATTTAAAGCTATTGGTAAAGTATTAAAATCAAATATCTTTGCTACGTGTGACTATTCTTTTAAAGGGACTCACATTCCACTGATAACGATGAAACCTTAATTAAGTGATTGAGTTTCAATTGTTTGGCATATAAGTTTCAGTTTGAACCGAAAGGGCTGTAAACTGTTTATAACATAAACCTCTTCAATATTGTGATCTCCTTTGATGGTGGGGTGGCCCTTTAATGGTGGGCTGGCCCTTTGATGGTGGGGTGGCCCTTTGTTAGATAGCAACTTTGAAATAATAAACCGTTTAAACTATAACGCTGGAAAATGTTACGTTTTTTATTCCAAAGTGCATCTTTAACCAGTTGGGTCTGAATCATTGAATTATTATGAACCGAGATCATTTACTATAACTCATACATTAGACTTTACACTATAATGTAAGTATTACTTTTTTTATTTGTGTAATACTGATTTCCCCGATATCAATGTATATTAAATATAAGACTCGTAGCTTAGTAAATTATTTGTAAGGATAATTGTTTAAGTTGAATGGTTATAAAAGCAATATAATTTAAACTTTTATGAGTATTTATCACGTAAAACATTTCTTTTTATGTTAAGAGTCACTATTTATTAATAAATTTTTTTAAATAAAGTAGTTGCGAGAAGAGTATTGATCTGGTAAGGATTTGCCTCTTTTCTTATGCTTAGAGGCCATACAACTCTTGCTGAGTTTCAGCATACATAACTTACATATGTGGCTTAAGTAATTCAAATTATAATTTCATATTTTAGTCCATCTTTTTCATAAATATGCTTATCACTTAATCAATTGGATGTGTTTCTTCCTTTATCTTTTATATATTTTTTTTATTTATTTTAATTTTATATTTACATCTCTGTTATATGTGTTCCTTCAACAGTTAAACAGTAATTTACTACATTTTTACGTAACTCATTTAGCAAACGAGATCTAAAATACCCCTAATTTCCCAAGAATTCATCAACGTTTGATGATACTAATTAAGGGAATATCACTGTAGATTACAGACCAAAGGCTAAAGGGACTTGATCAACTGCTATCATTACTTGGTGTCGAGTTCATCACTTCAGGCAGAAATCGCATTCACACTTCAGATCGTTCAATACCTTCCAAAACTTTCACTAATATAAGAAAATATATTAGGTATTTTCTTATAAAAAATAATATAAATACCTAAAACTTTAGTTACTTTAGCTAGTTTTAACAATCTATCCGATTACCTTTTATCGTATAAAGCAATTTAATTTACACAACACTTCGAAAATTATAATTCTAAACATTTGAAAAAAAATGATTGTTGCAAAAATAACAGTTATATAAACTTACTATTTTGTAAAGAACTTGTATTCTTTTACTGAAATGTTGTTACTTATTTCCGCATTTCATTTGCTACTTATTGCAACTTTGACTATATTAATCATTAACAAATATGAACTAAAAGAAAGGTTTAGTTGGTTTCACGAACATTAAGTTTAATAATTTCATATTATGAAAAGATTCATTGATTTTGTTTGAATTTAATGAAATAATGAATAATGTAAATTCTTAAGCTATTGTGCATTTAAAAATATGTCAAATTATTTATTAGGTATTCTGTATTATATGCTTTTATCAAACAATCCCATTTCTTAATATTTAAAACTCTTCATTACTGTCCATAAAGTATTTTTTCAAGTCTTGATAAATTATATTTCTTAAATTTATAACAATTATAATAAAACTGTTATTTTCATACATTTTCAATTTTATTGTAAACATACATTTTGCTTTACATATTGTCAAATAATTCAACATAGTTTCTGACATAGTAACAAAAACATTTACTTGCATGTTTCCTTTGGTCTTAAACATTTTAATTAAAAATAAAGTAATAAAATTTTTACGTGGAAAAAATTATATTTGATCGTTATATTTACTTAGACCTGATATTTTGGAAATTATAAGTACAATTATCAAGTTTTCAAATAATATATCAAATATTTATGAATAGTTTACGTTCACTTTAATAATTTAGCAAATAATATAGATAAAATTAAGTATTGATAATAATATTTGACGAAAAATAAATAATATTTAAATGAAATATTATTGTTTGAGAGCATATGTTCCATTTTACAAATAGTTCACTATTTAAACTATAAAATCCTGTTGTTTAAACTATTAGACTGGAATTAAAATGAAATAAACCCAAAATACATTTTAATTCATTAACAGCATCATTTTATAGGATATCATGTACATTTAATAAGATAAATTACCAAATTAAATTATATGAATCTTTTTCATTCACCAATCTGAAAAAAGAAAACAAAAAGCGTACAGTATGTAGATATAATGAAATATATAACTCAAATGAGAGAGCCAGCATCGGTAGCAGCCAATTTATACAATTAATTATCAATTAATTTGGTATTTAAAACGATTGAAATGGGATGTTTTATCCTATATTAGGATTTTTAATTAACAAATTTCAAATTATACAATTGTAGGACTTAATAAAACTAGTATTGACAGTTGCAAATGAGATTCTATATTTTAAATTAAACATTAGTGTAGGTTCCAGTTGAACTGTCTTGGCCTTTCCTTGATGTATTTAGTTTCCTTGAGACATAAGTCAAGGGCCACTAAATTATTCCTTTCACGCACAAGCGGTATATTCATTTGGCATTAAAATTGCCTCATCTGGACAGTCTTACCAACATAACCAAGACAAATTGTGTTTGTGAGGGAATTTCACATATAATAAGTGTATGGTGCTGTCATCATAAGTTAGAGGGAGAGAACACAAGTGGGAAATTGTTGAACTAATAAAAGCATGTAAAGTATTTATGTATGATCATACGTCATAATAGATACTACTTGATACACCATACATATTGTTATCTTAGGTTCTAATAAATACAAATACATATCAACTATAATTCATTTATCACTATTTTACTTGTCGGCTGATGGCTTAGTGGTTAAGGCTTCGGACTACGAAGGGCATTGTCCGAGGTTTGATTCGCCAACTGAGTTCCGTTAGTGGTTAGTTCCGTACTTCGAATATACATGTAGGAAAACATTTTGTATAATTTTAAATATATATGTAGGAACGTACAGTTAAATTAGTTATAATATATAGGCGAGCGGTCTAAGGCGTCAGGACCAACCTAAGAGCTTGGGTCAGAGAAAGTGCTGTTTCGAATTCGGCCTAGATTGGACTATTTACCATTAATTTAACTTCTACTCTGTACTGGTTCACCCCCTTCCTCTATCTGAATAAGTTTCTTGCATGGATCAATAGTCTATCTACCTTAACTACTAATGGGCAGAGTAAGGTTAAGAAGGAGGTCGACTTGTCCTTAAAAAAACCTGGGAACAACCGTTTGAATAATGTTCAACAAAACATGAAGGATCACACAGTTTTTATAATTTCAAACAAACACGTAGGAACATAAAACCCTACTTTTTATAAACCAAGACATGTTAATATTATAGAAACATAAATTAAAATAGAAGAAATAAAAATCCCTATAAGAGTTTAGCTAGAATTGTATTTACCATGATAATAATTGAACAATTATTTAAGATGTTATTGAATTATAATATTCTTCAAAACTAATTAAATTATATAGTTGTTTAGGTATACAAAGAATAATACGTTATATATTAAATATTATAAATATTGTTAAATATCTATTGAATATTATGTATTTCCTAATATATAAATATTGACTATTTTGGTGTTACTAACCCTAGAAAACTCTATATGAACCTAAAACTATTTTAATAAGAGAAATTTAATGTTAAATTTAAATATTATAGGAAAACTGGTAACACCTTAAAGCCCCATAGTAGAGCGTTCTTTAGATTATAAAACTAGAAAACACTTAGAAATAGTTCTTAAGTAAATTAAACTAAAAATTGTTTATAAAATTTCATCCGGAAACATTCAACAGAGTTTCAGGGTTTGAACACCTGAAGCTCATATTTTTTTAAATAAAATAGTAACCCCCTTTGGGTTTAAACCTGTCACATGCGGTATATTCCCAATACTATTTTATTGTAAATAACTTACAATATGTCGTACACTATTGTATGACGTTGTAAAGAAGGATATTTTAGTCATAATTATATTTACTTTAAATATACATATAACAAATATGACAACCCTGTGCTAACTTGTATGTTCCATTTTAGTTAAATACTTTAGACCATGACACTAAAACGCTTAGTGCGCTCTTTGAAGCTGGATTTAAATGTTGAAGCTTTTAGGAACCAACAGTTTTTCTATTTTTGTTTAATATAACACTTTTAAAAAAATTGTTTACTCTGAAAATTAATTACTAATTTACATATCTAATATTTGCATACTTGTTTCAAATTCATTAACTTTGATAATAGCAATTATTTTGAAATGTTATAGTCGATACTAATGAATCTATTATATGTAATGGAAATTACATAGGGCAAAGCTTTAGGAAGCTTTTTTTACATATAAAATAATAACTTGTTTACTAAACAATATATATTTATATTCTGGGAAGTAAATTAATTGATATTTTTAATGAAATGAAACGTTAAATTGAACCTTTAAGGTTTTATATTCATCCAACCTATCTTATTCATAGTAAAAATATTAGACCCTCCTCCAAACAACAATAAAGTTGCTAAAAATATAAAAAATAAAAATAACAAAAAAATTATAACATTGATTCGGGCACTTTATAGTTTACTTATGAAGATAAGAATGTGTCCTTATAGTTATCGTTTTTTAAAACTACAAGCATTTTTATCTAAACCAAATGTACTTAGGCCTTTAATGATATAAACTTTATTCATAAACGTATTTGTGCCTTATAACGTATTACGAGGTTTAGTGGTAGAGAGGACTATACAGCCCTGACTGCACCTCTAAATAAAGTAATTTTTCATTTCATTTTTATTTCATTCTCTCTATGAGTTTTCAGATTGTACTTGTTTATTCTTTGTTGCAGTCGTGTGAATATAGTTGACCTCAAAGCTGTGAAAATAAGAACATTAACATGGTGAAATGAGTCTTGCAATTCTAAAAGAAAAACTTCCACAAATACTAAAACAACTACGTCTGACAAGAGACAAAAAGAATTATAAAAGTCGGAGCATTATTTTTGAGAATTACAATAAGTCTAACATGTTCTCTCCAAAGATTCTGGATTCTATTAACATAATACATCCCTAATATTCAGAATTTCGTGAACAGTTGGGGAAGAAATGTGAAGGAAATTCTAATTTTGTTTTTAAAAGTAATCATTAATCATTTAACAGTGAGAGGTATTTAATTAGGCTTGGTATCCTAATCCTTTTCATGTATTTTTAGACATATTAGAGGAAACCCACGCGTCAATGTTCCATTGTGGCATCATCACAGTTGTCCATCAAATGTTAGGACAGGTATTGTTAGAAATCCTTTTGTTCGTGTCTTTACCTATAAAAATACAATGGGTCAGATATTCAACTCCCGTTCTTAATACATATCATTATCAAGATCATAATGTATGTGGTTTTTACGTAAATTTTCCCTATATCTAACTGGTGTAAAGGCGTACATATACTGTATAAGTGATTCAGAAATATTCGGATTCAGAAATTATTGTGACCAGATAGTATGACTTGCGAGATCACAAATTGTTACAGAAGTACTGTAGATATTTTCTTGTAAGGTATTTTAAGCTCAGTAATATATTTAACGTTTCGATTTTAACAACGTAAAACAGCTGAGAGAACAAATAAAATTGTCAGCATGAAGAAAGATAGGAATAGGTGCTTTGAGTGTTGAAGAGGTTGAGGCAGTCTATCAAGTAACGACTAGAGCAATGTATTGTTGCACATTCCTGACTCATTTACACCTAATCTCATGGAAATATTTCTCATAGCTTATCTACTCTGGTTATCCGGGTACACTGGTTGTTATTATTTATTTTAAATAGTTTTAAATTTATTTTAAATAGTTAAAAAACACTTACTTATAGACTTTGGAAGTAATTTTATAAACAATGAAATTTCAGGAAACATAATTTTGAAAAAAAAAACAATAATAATCTAAGCAGAACTTTTTATAACTTGTTAAGAGAAATTAGATATTTAAATTAGTAATGTATCTGTAAAGTTTATAATGATACTCTTAAGTGGTTTTAAAATAATAACTAAAACAAATAAAATTAGTGGATTATAGCAAAACAAACAAAACAGAAAAATTACTGTAAACATTGTCCACTTATTTTCTCGCGTAATATTCGGCCCTGAAGAACACACAAGCTCTATTTTGTATTTGACTAGGAGAGAGATTCATAAGTGGAGAACCAAATACATATTAAGTGAGAACCTGGATATTTTCTACACAACACTATAACTGATCGCAAATGGAGCAATCGTAACTGTCGATAACTATAGCTTAACTCGATTTGTTTATCCAAAATATCAACTTTTATCTTTACAATATGATTACCTTACAACCTTATAGCATTGATACTACGTAGTTTTCTAAAAAGCTAGGCTATCAAACTTTTTCAACTATAAATCATAAATGTCTAATTCTAGGAACTACAACGTGTTAGGGTTGACATTAGACAGTTCACAAAAGCTTACTTCGTTACATTCCATATGCATAAATTAAAAATTCTCAGTGCGATCATAATCAAAGTAATTTAACATTTTCAAAGGGATCAGTTCATAGTCACTGGCTGTTTACTTGTCATTGGGCTACAAATGAATTACATATTATAAAGAATAGCCAGCCTTAGTTTGTAAGAATGACTACATTCACCCATCTACATTCATTTGAAATTCTTATTTACTCATAACCTGATTATCAGGGTCTTTATAATAAATAAATAAGTGCATTTTTATAAACAGAGGATGGTAAATGTAGTTTACCAAAATCTATCACAATATTACTTATATATCTGTATTTATATTGCAATAATTAATGCTGTAAGATGTCCCCTTGCTTTGAGTTTATTTTAATAAAGCATTTTAGTTTATTTAGATTTCGTAGAAACAATATACTTTTTCTATAAATTCATAGTAAAAAGAAGTTTTAGGAATAATGTAAACCAAATTAAAACTATTAATCTTTACCAAATGTTTCCGATCTATGTTTTATCAGTGTTTTCAACAGTTTTGACATGAAAGAACCCTAGAACAATGCGCCCTGACAATAACCTACGTCATAACTCTGACAGGCAACAGCCGAATTTCCCCACTTTATCATTAACTTTGTACTCCCTACCTCCCGCCACTTATAATTACTTTGATAAATTACCAATATAAACTTCTTGGACAGCGAGGCCGGTTCTTAAAGACAAATTTACCATCCAAAACTCAAACAATACCTATCCAAAGTAGCCCAGTTAGAAAATTTAGTTAGCATACTTCATCATAAGTTTATAACAGATAATTTTTTAAATAGTTTTAACTTTTAACTAATTTTGTAATTTGACCAGAATAAGATATTTAAATCTGATGTCTCTTAACCCTGTTATAGTCTTATAAGATATAGTTTTATATAATAAAAAATTCAATGTATCAGTTTTAATTATAAAAAAACTCTGAAATCCTTCGAAAGGCCTTATTTCTCACTTAAATTGTATCATTTGTTTAACAGTACATACTAGTAGTAATCATTTTACATACTATCTAAATGTATAACATTATGCTTGGAACAACTTTGACAGATGTGTTGAAAACACACAAAAATATTAATGAAGTAAAAACTTTCAACGTAATTTTGTTACAGTTGTATAAAAAAAGATTTTGTGTAAACAAAATAAAATAGTTGTTTGGGTTTTTATATGTAGTCATCCCGTATACCTTAAATAATAATAAAGTTTAATTTTATATTTCCAAAAAAACAAAAAAAAACCGTTTTTTTTAAACTCCATTCACCAAGATGATGTGGTTTATTTTAGTTAGTTTCAAATTTATGTTTTGTTTATAAGCTATAGGTTAGTCAACGTTTTGTTTAATTTTTTTATTACTATCAGCATAATTCATGTTTTAAATTGAAAACTTACGTATGTATTACCATTAAGTAAAGTTATAGTTAATTTGCTAAATAACTTGTTAGATTACAATAAAAAAAATACAAAAAAAAAACAGTTATAATAGTGTTTCATTTCAAAAGTATTATTGAACTATATGTACTTACAGTGTAAATATTATTTTACAATGTGTCCAAAATATTTATTAGAAAAATTATTGTTTGGAAATACAAGCCTTCCATTACTAAAACAACTCAACACTATGTGAATACAAATGACGTTTAAGTAAACAGCTTTACTTACAGTACTACCTGTACGTAAAAAGAAAAATAACAACTTTATGATACCAAGTTAAATTATTATTTTTCCAGACGAAGAAAGAAACCTAACTTTTCTTCTAAAAATTTGATTTAGAACGATTATAGCATTCTAATTAGCTTTTAAGGAATTTTTTTAAATTAAATGTACTTGTAATTTTTCATGACAAATTATACCTAGATATTTTGTTCCTAACATACAATAAACAAACTGAAAATCTTTTTGAGAATTATTTCAATATGTCTGCTTGAATTATAATAGCTCTCATTGATATTCAGCTAAATATTTAATTAGGTTAAAAAGGGTATAATATATTAAGAACACGTGAATTGATTTGCTGTTGATTAATATTAATGTTAGAAATTGTAGACATTGTTCAGACGCTAAATATTTCTTTAATACATTTATTTCATCTTTTATATGGAACATTACCTAAAATTATCTTGAATCTTGTTATATTTTACAAAATATAATTTAATACCCACACCAATAGTAAATAAATTCTTAAATTTTCAATTTAAAAAAATTCAACCTTATAATACTGATTGTTAGGTGGTTTAGGATATAATTAATTGTAATTTATTTAATAAATTGGACTAATGCATAAGTAGTACATATAGTAGTGTAACAACTTTTAATTAATGCTCTTATCACTTTCATATTAAACAGACATTTTCATAATTAGAATAGTGTCAGTACCATAAACAGAATAGTAAAATTCATTTTGTTGAATATAAGATCTAATTTGTCAATATAAAAATATTAAAATTTTATTTCAAAAACATTTATGAGGAATATAATTGAATTCAGCAAAAAATATTTTAATATATTACAATAATTTTGAAAACAACGAGTTACTTTTTAAAATTAATTATAATAATTTAAAAGCTCGGTCAACATTTTAATCACAAATACCTTTTATAAAGTAAAACATTACGTCACTTAAACTAACAAACTCTACAATGTTTTTAAACCAGAAACGATAAAACTAACTTGAAAAGGTAATTTGTAAGAGTAAATCCTCGTGCTGAGCTGGCAATGAGGTTGAATTAGTTGGTGATTGGATGGAGTTTAAAAGTACGTTTATCTGTAAAAGTTTTATTTTTATACTACAACGATATATAATCGTAAAATGATGTTAAACTGAAACCAATAAACAGGAAATAAACTCAATAAATTACGTTCAAAAAGCCTTCCTATAATCATAAACAATTTCGAAAACTATATTTAATAAACATAGCAAGAATATCTAAACATTTTGTATGTGCATATATTGGTATAGGTGTTTATTTGGTTGAACGTTTACTTTGTTATTATAGGCTTGATTGCAAAACAGTGTTCTTAATAAAGGGTACACAGATTACATTAGATATTCTCAGATTACTTAGTTGCAGCATTTTTGAAAGCTCTTATTAATGGAAGAATTATAATTATAAAATGTTAAACTTCAACATTTAATGTAGTTAATACTTAATAATTTAATTATTTGTTAAATGATGCATTTTATACATAATTATACCAAAACACAACGAAAAATAATAAATATTTACATACGTTGAAAATTACACAATTGAAATTAATTTTAAGAAATATTTAAATATTTTAAAAAGTTTTTAATAGGGAATTTTAGAACAGTCTAGATTCATTTTTTACAAGTTTGTCTTCACTTGCCTTTCATTCAATGGTTTCATATGCATATAATTAAATGAGTTACTTGTTTTATTAAGTTTATTTTATAGTAGTTTTATTTTTTTTTTTTTAATATTATGTTTAGCTATTTTAGATTTTGCGGGTATTTTAAACTTCATATTTCTTAATTATCCTTATAACCTGGTTTTAAATTTAAATAAGTGGGAATTTTTATCTAACAATAAAAATTTTTACTCAGAATCGTTCATGTATCTCACTTGTTGTATGATTGATTTATCATTTATTTTATTATCTGAAATCACAATATGTTTATGGGTAACTCAATTGATAAAATATGACGGATTTAGAAACCCAAATCAGGTTCATATCTATAGTAATGTCTGAAGTTATATGTGTATGAACACGTACAGATTTGTTTAAAAGTATTATGAGAGTAGCTTTTATTTTTAGAAAGTTATAATAATGTCTATGATCTGTTGTAATACATGGAAACTCTTAATATCTAATGTAATGAAATCTAAAAGTTAGTCAGACTATTAGCTAGATTTACGAACAACTTTGTTTATCTTTTAATAATCTGTTTTCATTAAGTACTAAACGGTTTCTCAGATATCTTCCTATGTAGATGAGTAAAGACCCTTATCAGACAAATTGTATAACGCAAAATTACAATTTTGATTGTTATTAGTTATCAAACAACTAACCGGATAAAAACTTAACATAATAATCTGCTGAAAACTAGTGCAAAAAATAACATGATTTTCCATTTATAAATAAGTTGTTTTTCGTTGTACCAAAACTTGCGATACTCCGCATCATTTAGTTTTATATTACATTTTTTAAACAAAACTTTCAATTATTTAAACTCTAACTATACAAAAATTATTCCTTAATTGAACAATGTATATCACAAATATACAAGTTAGAAAATATATGGAAACTCTTTCAAAACTGTTGTATGACCTCACTTATAAAAGTGAAATCTTGTACATCACCATAGTTACAAATATCACACTTTTGGACGCCATTATTGACATTATATATTTTCAGGAAGACAGCCAGTGAGGAGTTGAACGAAGATTTTTAACGTAAGCTTAGGCCAAGTTTGGTATTAAAAAAAGTCAAGAGAAATTAATTGCCACACGCCGGACTTCGAATGGTTTATTCTCTCCAGAGTTGAGATAGTTTGAATTTTAAAGTAACTAATTTGAATAATAATATTTCTACAGTACTTAACGGTTTCAAGTAAATTATTCTGATCAAAATGTATACTATATGGAACTTAATTACATAAAAAAGTTATCAAATTATCTATGAAAAAATTACGTTACTGTAAAAGCGTTTCCATATTTTTTCCACCCTGTATAATTAAGTGAACCACCACCCAAACTCAGTAACACTTCAAGCACACCTCGGGCCACGTAAATTAAGTGGAACAATTAAGGGTTTCGTTTTGTTCTACCAAGCTTCGTTATAAAAGTCCCCTTTCAAATTTCACTTTTATTTTAAACTACACTAAACGTTTTAGTTATTGGAAAGTAACATTAGTTGGTTACATTTATTAATAAAACATATTTATAGATTTTCAATTTTATTAATATTCCAATCCAAATTTACTATTTGTTTTTCATGAATTATATAATAAAAAAAGTAATAAACTAAACACATACACATGCAGATTGTAATCAAGTTTCAACGACTTATAGAAGCCATATAATTTTACAGTTATAGTATAACATTGTATGCACTCCTAAAATAAAATGGATGTTAATCAAATAAAATGCAGTTATGTATATGTGAGCCAAAATAAAAATATTCATAAAAGGAGAAATGGGAATCTACGAGCAAAATGTGTTAAATTTTGCACTCGCAAATAGTTAAAATAAACATTGTTATATAACAATAACACGTCAAAGCAACATAACTGTCATATAAATGATATACACAGCACAATAAAAAATACTCACTTGGCTCCACATTCATTTCATTATGTACCGTTATGTTTGGTAACATAACTATTCAACATGATAGTAGTGTATGGGCTCTAAATTAAATAGATAATTTTCCTATGTTACATGGTCAAAGTCACTATCAGTGCATCCTGTTGAATTTGACTGATTGTGTGTGTGTGTGTTTTTCACGAATTCAGTGTTTTATTGGTTTTTAAAAATGGTTCAACCACCCTCCTCCAACTTAAGGTCGTCTTTCCATATATTTTGTGGCAATATTAGTTTAAAATTAACAGGTGTAATGCTCTAAACTTCTACAGACTGATATTACACAAGATGCTGATACATTGGCTTGTCTCGCAGTTGACTTGGTTTTCTTACCCTCATGAATCGTTTACCTTTATACCTCATCAGCGTTCAGAAGTCCCATTAAGGTGTTGGTGCAACAATCGTAGGAAAAAAGGCCTTTGTTACGTGTGATAATACTGTCTCAGTACAAGATACCTATCCCTACCCAAAGCCATATGGCATATCCATTTATGTAATATATGTTAGTTTAACTATAAACAATACTAAGCTTCAACTCACAACATATTTCTTACTGACTTGAAATTCGTTCATAATTATTCCGTTATTATTACGAAATATGTTACCTTTATTATTAGCGTTCAGAAGTCCCATTAAGGTGTTGGTGCAACAATCGTAGGAAAAAAGGGCTTTATTGCGTGTGATAAGAACTGTCTCAATACAAGATACCTATCCCTACCCAAAGCCATATGGCATATCCATTTATGTAATATATGTTAGTTTAACTATAAACAATACTAAGCTTCAACTCACAACATGTTTCTTACTGACTTGAAATTCGTTCATGATTATTCCGTTATTATTTTCTTGGATCAATAATACAAATTTTAAATATACTAATTTTATTTTATTTTCAATTCCAAATATATTTTATGAAATTGGATATTCAAACATTTCGTTTTAAATATGTTACCTTTATTATTAGCGTTCAGAAGTCCCATTAAGGTGTTGGTGCAACAATCGTAGAAAAAAAGGGCTTTGTTGCGTGTGATAAGAACTGTCTCAATACAAGATACCTATCCCTACCCAAAGCCATATGGCATATCCATTTATGTAATATATGTTAGTTTAACTATAAACAATACTAAGCTTCAACTCACAACATATTTCTTACTGACTTGAAATTCGTTCATAATTATTCCGTTATTATTATCTTGGATCAATAATAAAATTTTTAAATATACTAATTTTATTTTATTTTCAATTCCAAATATATTTTATGAAATTAAATATTCAAACATTTCGTTTTAAATGTGTTAATTATCATTAATATCCATTCATAACCGTACACAATTATCAATAACATTGAATATAGCTAACCACACTATATTGGCTCAACTGATTTTGGACGTGCTCGTGGATGCCAGCCAACCAACTGCTGATCTAGTTGACCGCCAAGACTCTCTCAACAACCCAATTTCTAGAAGATCTACACTTCCGGATGAGTCGTCGTTGCCGTTTTGCCTCCCACATGACAGCTTTGCTGACGCTGTAAAGAGATCTCGCCATACCACAACAGTACCTAGTGATCAGCTTGAGGTTCCTCATGATGACTCTTGTAATTCTTGTAATTCTTTTTTGGGGGACGGTCGATCCCGAGTTCCGTCTGCAAAAACGACAATGTCCACCCTCCCATCTCATTTATTCAACCCGTAAAATTTTTCAAAATTCTTCACCAAAATTGCCAAATAGCCACAAATAAATTAAACGATCTCCAATTGCAATGTGATGAATTGAAACCAGATTTGTTTATAGCTTCAGAACATGGGTTTACATCAAACACAATAAGTTATTTTAAGATTCAAAATTATGAACTTGTAAACTCTTTTATAAGATCCAATCACAAAGGAGGTGGTGTGGCTATATTCATTAGACCTCCAATTAAATTCAAATGTATAATTCCAGACTTAGGCTCAGAACTAGATCTGGAGCTGGCCGGTGTTGAAGTCTTGGTGGAGCCCTGGGGGAATGTTGCTATCGTGGGCCTTTATAGGTCTCCAAGTGGAGACACTGGTGCCTTTTTCCGGGGTTTGGATCTTCTTCTCCACCGGCTATCTTCTTCTTTCAAACAATTTATAATTATTGGCGATTTTAACATAAATGTTTTGGAACATGCTGATCGAAAGACCAGCGTGTTTAGGGACTTATTGCAATCTTACGGATTGAAGTGGTCTCTAAATTTGCCCACACGAGTTACAGCGAGTTCGAGCACAGCCATTGATAATATAATTACTAACATAAAAAACGTCTCGGTTTCAGCACTAAAATTAGCTATATCCGACCATTACGCACAGGAGGCAGTAATCTCGGGATGCTCTCTGCAGGAAGAGCCACCCACTATTTCGTTCAAAAGGCTTCTTCGGCCACATAACGTTAAGTTATTGAAAACACGACTTAACAAGGAAGACTGGAGTTTTATAGAAAAATTTTCTAGCACAGATGATATGTACAATGCGTTCAACGAATGTTTGAACTTCCATATAAATACCTGTTGCCCATTAAGTAAACAAATTTTTAAAAATAAACGGAAGGAAAATACTTGGATAACGCGTGGTATTTTGGTTTCTAGAGATAAGCTCAAACTTTACTCAGTCTTAGTTAAAGACTCGAATAACCCTTTATTTAAACAATTTTACAATAGATACAAAAAAACATACAAAAAAGTTATAAGGGCTGCCAAATCCCTAGAAGTCAATCGAACACTTGATGGTGCTAAAAACTTTTCCAAAGCTGCTTGGAAGATTATAAATAACACAAAAAACGTGTCTTCAAAGAAACCAATTCAGTTAAATATTAATGGGCATGTCTACGATGACCCTAAATCAGTAGCAACGAAATTTAATAACTTTTTTTCAACTGTTGTCCAGATGAAACCTAATAGAAAATCATGTAACTTGGACACTACCCAAGAGAGGAGGGTTTTGCGGTCCATGATGCTGTCTCCTGTGTGTGAAGCGGAAGTGGCTCGGGCGATACAAAATCTTCCACCTAAATTATCCGAGGATATCAATGGTGTTTCAACGTGGTTATTGAAACAGTGTACTGAAAGTATTCTGTGCCCGTTGACGAAAATAATAAACTCTTCGTTCGAAACGGGGTTGTTTCCTTCCAAATTAAAAAATGCAAAGGTAGTTCCGGTGTTTAAAAAGGAAGACCCAACGGTCTTGAACAACTACCGCCCTATTTCAATTTTACCAGCTCCAAGCAAAATCTTTGAAAAAGTATTTCTTTCCAGGCTGCTTGATTTTCTTGATAAAGAGAAGATTCTGAGTGAGGACCAATTTGGTTTTAGACATGGAAAGTCAACCATTGACGCTGTCACCAGACTGGTCGATTTGGTGTTGGACGGATTAGAAAACAGACAAAAAACTGTTGGTGTTTTTTTAGACTTGTCCAAGGCCTTTGATTGTGTTAATCACAACCTTCTATTGGCAAAACTTGAAAGATATGGCATTCGTGGCCCTCCTTACTCGTGGCTCAAATCATACTTGGACGACAGAAGTCAATGTGTTCAAATTGGTGATTCATTTTCTAATAGTAAAAAAGTTCATTGTGGAGTTCCACAGGGGTCTATTCTAGGCCCGGTTCTCTTCCTGGTTTACGTTAACGAGGTAGGGTCTTCTGTCTTGAGTGGAAATATCGTTCAATATGCGGACGATACAACACTCTGCTTCAAAGCTGAGTCCATTCCTGCACTTGAAATTGAAGCGTTCACTAATCTTAATGCCTGTGTTCAGCAATTTGAAATGGAATATTTATCTACAAACCATTCAAAAACAAAATACATTCATTTTTCTTTAAGAGATCAAGAGTCTTGCTTAAAGCCACTGATAATGGTTGATGGCATTCTTCTTGATGAAACAAACACTGTCAAGTTCCTGGGAATTCACCTAGATAGGGCGTTGACCTGGAGCTGCCACATTGACAGCGTTTGTGCAAAAATTGCCTCTGGTATTTTTGCTTTGAGAAACATTTCAAAATTTTGCACAGTTAAGGTACAGTTAATGGCCTATTTTGGTCTCATTTACCCTCACCTTACCTACGGAGTAAGACTGTGGGGTAGCTGTTCCTTAGACAAACTTCAAAGAGTCTTTCGGCTACAAAAAAGAGCAATACGAATAATTTCCAAATTAAAAGTTAGACAGTCATGCAAACAGTCCTTCAGGGAATTAGGTTTGCTAACGCTGCCTTGCATTTACATTTTGGAGACTGCACTCTATTGTAGATTCAAATGTAATTTAACACGAGGTAGCGATATCCATCAACACGAAACAAGAAGTAGTCACAGTTTTAGAGTGGCTCGGCACCGTACATCGGCCCTGGAACGCAAACCGTCTGTAGCAGGCGTCAAAATTTTAAACATTCTCCCAGATTATATAAAAAGGGAACAAAATTTCAACAAATTCAAGTCTCGATTAAAAGGCTACTTAGTGGCTCTCGCTTGTTATTCTGTGGGTGAATTTATAGCTGACTCCTAATTTGCGGACGGCTCGGGAGAGATCCTTGTATGAATGTTAGTGCTGTAGAAGAGTGTTTGTAGTGAATGAATGCGTTAATCTGTGAACGAATGAACTCCCCCACTAAGCTTTGCTGGAATTGTTACTATAGTTATTTTATCACATCACTTAATGTATCATTAGTTTGTAGGATCATTTTTATTATAATATGACTTTTGCTATACGATATGTACATATTGTCAAAAAGCAATAAAACTATTTCATTTCATTTCATTTCATTTCATTTCATTGTCCTTTACACAGCACTTTCAAAGTTAAATATGTACATCATTAATCCCTGTAATGGTAAATTGAGTGTTAGATAAGACGTGTTTTCCGTCTTTATAAAAGAGGGGAATAGGTTTAACTGAAACCATATTTACATAATGTATTGGGTATTAGATTAATTTCCTATTGAAATAGACCGAAGGAGAAATGTATGATACATCAAACAAAGCATGCAGAGACTTTGTTTATTGACACTATGAAATCTTTTATTAAACTATACATTTTCAAGTCTTATAACCCTTTAATTACATGCATCACACCTACTTCCGTACTTAATGTACTTTACCTTTAATAATTTTTATATGCATTTCTAATGTAAGATAAAAGTATATTTTTTATAACTCTTTTGATTTGTACCTAAAATATTATAATTAAAAACACTTTTATTGTTTTTTTTAATTCATCACTAATTACTATATATTTAATTATTAAGGACACCTCTAAGTATTCTCCACTAAAAGGGTGTTTTTAACAAATATTTAAAATTTTTTTATGTAAGGATCTGTTTTCAAGTAGTGGTTCATCTTATGTAAATCTAAATATACGGTAGTCTAACTGAGTGATGGTAAGAATCAAAAATAATTTGACACATATTGGTTTTTAAAATACGGTAACCTAAAAACCCAAGCTAACCCAGTAAGTATATAGGTTTTTTACAATAATATATTCGTCAATATCTCAACATACCAAACAATATTTTAGTTACATATTACAAACTGGAATAACTTTTAAATAAGGCGGTAAATACTGTAATAAATAGTAGTTAATATGGTAAATTAATTAACTAATTTAAATAAAATAAAATATGTAATTCATTGTGAATTAGGCCTAATGATTTACTTTAATGCATATTAACTTATTAAAGCCCATTGGCCTCGTTATGCAAAACACACAGTCTATAAAATCAGTCAGACTATCCTATTAGGTTGGTAGTCAATCTACCACTGTCCAATTACCTACAATCAGAGAGCATATACAACTTGCAAACCTACCTTTTACAGGGAGTTGGAATGGCGTCTTCCAGAGTTAATGCCGCTATTATTCAGTAACTATGCAAGGCAGTTCAATAATGTTAATTGTTTTCTGTGTCTGTGGAGTTTTGTAAGTTATTTGAAGTGTATTCATCGATACAAATATCATTACACAAATAATTATGAAGAGATAAATGTTAGGGATTTGATTTGTGGAATTATGGTAGGTGTAATATTTATAAACATTATTAATAATATCCAGCAAGTTTAGTAATGTTAAAATTGAAAATAATAATTTAAAAAGAACCAACCAGTTAAAAAGACAAATAAAAAATAAATAATGGATATATGATATCAAGTGTATTCATTAAATACAATATGGTATTTTTTATTTTAATTAGATTCAAAGACAAGAATGAATTGCATTAGATAATAAGTACAAATTCAATAATATCGATAGTCAAATTATATAATTTTTTTTTTAATAAATATTAAATGATTTCCAGATTACAGTACAGTATGATTTGTTAATGGGTTCAATGTAGCATTTACAGTAAATTTTAACAAACAATTAAAACAAATAATTCCGGTAGTAAAAAGATAATAATTATTGTAATAACTTATAATTTTTATAAAATTCAAGTTGACGATAAAAGGTAATTTATAAAAAGCATAACAGTTCAAATGCAGCCATTAAAGTGTTTTTCTTAATTTTCAAAAATATATAAATTTAGTTATTTATTTTAATATAATTACAACTGGATATGGATACAAGAATAATTATAAGTTTGAGCCTTCATATATAAAATATTTAGTGATTTATTATCATGTCTAGGTTTTACTATGAAATTAATGTCAAGCATTTGTTTTAAGATAATTCGAACCACGCTCACCTTCCTCAGACCAGAGGGATTCACAAAAGAATGGAAAATGGTATTCAACAACTCAATTTATAGGCCTATGATCACGTGATCCAATTGGCTGGAATCGTCAAAATGGCTGCTGCTGTGATATTATTGGTTAATTCCTATTGGCTGTTACTTAACTTCTTTTATTCACTGAAAATACATTGTTAAAAACTGTTTCGGAATCAAAATTAACCTTTTCATTCATTAATTTACCACGATCCTTACATTTTCTTTAAAAATAAATAACTCTTCCCAAGTATTCATAATACGACCCTTCCTACAAACTTTTAGAATATCTACATTTTTATCTATTTTATTCAAACTATGGGTGCAATTCAGAAGGTGTTTAGCTACATTAGATCTTTCAGGTTTCCTATTTTTAAAAGCATAGACATGGTTTTTATATATCTTTTGCTAACACTTACAGTCTGACCTATGTAAAACATATTACAATCATTACAGTTAATCCTATATATTCCTGAATTATTGAATTTATCTTCACTTTCAATAATCGGGTGTAAAATGTTGGACATAGTATTACGATATAAGTCTTAAAATATATTGATAAATTGAATTTCTTAAATCTATAACCAATAATATCACAGCAGCCGCCATTTTGACGATTCCAGCCAATTGGAAAACGTGATCATAGGCCTATAAATTGAGTAGTTGAATACCATTTTCCATTCTTTTGTGAATCCCTCTGGTCTGAGAATGGTGAGCGTGATTCACCGAAATCGATCACCATAATATTTGTGCATTTTGTGCTTATATTGTAATAAATTTGTGTTGTGTCACGTTTACTTGTACTGTATTTGTACCAACACGTATTATGCTAATTAAAAAAATATTTGTTATAATATAGCAGAACTCAGATATTTATCTTTTAACTGTTTATACAATGATTAAGCTTTACTAAGTGTTTGTTCGAAACCTTACAATATTTTCTCCATATTAAAATAATTGTAAGAAGTTTTAAATGTTACAACCATATGACCATTGTTTATTGTAAATAAAACGTACAAATGGCTACCACAACCACAGCGTGGCTCAGTGGTTTGGGTCCACTCATTCATAAAAAAGGACAGTAACATATGTCACAGAATATTATTGTAAAATGTCTGGTCAGCCAGATGTCTTTGTTGCTCTTTGGCTTTGAAAATATCTTTCTCGTCTAAAAGTATTTATATTAACTAACAGATCGAACTTTATTTAATCAACTCTTATTTAGGTTTAATTGATTAGTTCAAAATCTTTTTATTTATCTGTGATATTGAAATATTGACAAAATTATTGCTATTTCCATATGAATAAAATTAAATTTTTCAATTTTTTTAGTTAATAATATTTGTTATTACAACTTATGACTATTTAATTATTTGTTATTTTAAAAAAAAATATACAATACACCCAATTACTTAAATTGAGACAAAAATTATTGTATTAAGAACTTAGGTTAAAATATTATGGTAGATTCATATATTGATAAGCATCATGATAGAAAGTTCAATTAATAAAAATGTGGAGTGCATTAATTTAAAGTGTAGGGTTTATTATTATCCTTGTTATAAAGGATAATAATAAATATGTAATAAATAATAATAAAATAAATTATAATAAATAATAATAATAAAATAAAATAATAATAAATATTTATGTAGCCTATCACCTTAACATTTTTTCTTTTACCTTGGTGAATTAGGCATAGGATTCATTTTAACGATTTTCCATTAAAGCAAATAAAGAATATCTAATTTTAGTTTCATAATTTAAAATATTTTTTTAGCAATAAGTACACTTTAAATTAAGTTGAGCATGGTCATTATATTGATTCATTGATTTCTTTTGACTTAATTTAATGAATCTGCCAATTTTAAATGAACGGGCTTAGTGGCATTTGAGTGATTGTCTGGGTATGCAGTGATACCAAGTGTACTGAGTTTGACAATCATTATTTTTAGTTAGGTTCAAGAAAATTTGTTCATGAAGCAATGAACAAATGGTTCAATAATACATTAGCATAATTCCTCCAATACCAGCATTTTCATGAGGAATTTTTGTCACGTATTTTAACAGGAGCAATTCTGCTAAGTGTTCATACACTTAATTTACATGTTAGTAGGAATGTGCGTATCTATTTATCAATAGGGTAACTATTTTTTTTTTAAATATGTACTTAAAATTATTTTCAAATTCTGATTACAAAAATGTATCGGTGAAGCTTTTAGCAGTGGTTTCAGTAAACCAAACTACACCAAAGACGCATTAAAACTAAATAAAATTGTAAAAAAAAATTATATAATAGAATTAACAGATTAAAATACGTTATTTTGGGCCATGAAAAGACATTTCACCAACTAATAATGCCTAGTGGACAGAGTACGATAACTAGATTTGATAACAGTTAACAGTTGCGAGATGTGAGTTATGTGTCCGGTTCCGGAGTTTCCTACTCTCTAAATCTGTCATTTACGATATAAATCCTGTTTAGAAGGAAGTTTACAATGCTGAAACTCTTGATCTGTTGAATTATACACTATTTTAAAATAATGTAATTAAATACAGCTATGATAAGCAATACGTTTAAATGCAATGGTTGTTGCTCACGAAATAAATCATTAATTAGTTTGGTTACTATTGTAGAAAAATAATAAAAAACACAAATTATATTAATTCGTTTTAAATATTTCCGAATATACAAATCCTACGTAATTATTTGTAATTTATACTAGATAATTTGGCACCATAGCCTAAATTTATGAATAGAAAAAAGTTGGCCGGTTTTATCAAAAAAATCCGATACATTTTATTTAGTTGTTTCCATTGATTATATTATAGTTCTCTTCACTGGTTTAATTTAAAAGAAAATGTATTAATGAGCAAGTTTGACAACAGAAACATTTTAATCATTTAATTAGATTTAATTTCATAAATGTCACTTTTAATCTAAGGTATTAATTAGTTTTGTGACTACGACTGTATGTATAACCATTTTATTTATCCATCATATAATAATACTGCTATAGGCCTGTCACACTAAATTCTACAATGCTGCATAATTTGGATGGGATGCAGTACAATATTTCAAGAAAGCAGGTGAGCATCGCAACGCTTATTTCTCTTGGCTATATGTAGCCTATTTAAACCTATTTGAAAGAAATACTAACATTAAATCAACGTAATGTTTTGTATCACGGCTCTTTAATGTACAGATAATTAATTTGTTGTACGTAACTAGTAATTATTAACTATTATTTTTATTATTTGTTGTTATTTCTTGAACATTTTATGAATTAAAATGAACCAACGTTTCTGATAGACGGCGACATATAAAAAAAACAAAATAATTCAGCAATATTGTTTTCAAAATGTATGGGGACACTAAAACAAATATTGATGTTGCTTTTAAAACTAATTAAAACACCATTATCTAAACGTAAACAGGCCACTTTACAAATAATTAATTTATTATGTGCTTTTTATAGTTAAATGCATACCAATATTTATTATAAACTTCAATAGTAGATTTATTTATTGATTGACTTAAGTGACAGAATTTCTATTTTGATTTTATTAATTATAACACAATTATTAAATAACTATTTCACACACGAAGCATAGTTGGTTTGATGGCTGGTTTTACAGCACTTCCCCACTGTGTAAAGCTATTTTATCAACGTGAAAGAAAAATACAAAACAACTTATATAAAATACAATAATGTAAGAAACATTTTGTTAAGCTTCCTTGTAAATGTTTCGTGTCATACTAGAAACTTTCTATTTATTTAGTTCACGATAAATATAAATATCTTAAGTTATAACTACATAAAATTTAAAATAAATACATACTGTCTTATAAGAAGGGTTTAGGGGTTTGATTATCAATACATATTGAATGTTATTAAATAATTTTAAAATGGGTAATTATATTTTAAAAATCGTATATACTTATTTTACAAATCACAATACGTATCAAATTCAGTATGCATTTTTATGCGCATGAATATTATCATTTTCTACCAGAACGCATGACAAAAAATGGAAATCAAGTAATTTAATTTGCCCTTTACTACACAATTATCATAGTTTATAGTGTTTTTAACATCTTGTTTACACTATATATACGTTGTTGATCAATTTTTGGTTTGTATAAATATTAAAATGTAAAAGTGCAAAGTGGGTGGCTTGTGCTTGTAAAGCACAACACGACTGTTACTAATTCTCGACTTGAAGACAAACAAGATAGAAGCGAAGAGTAAACTTTAGGGTAATTTGTGAGGTTGTTAGTTTACGAGTTTTCCAGCCACGAGTTGTCGGTTTTATGTGTACTTAAAACTAGAGCGAAACAAATTAAAGTTTTTTTTTATGGAGAGACTCGCTTTTCAACATGTTTTTCTTTGTAAAGTAATAATAATTTAAAATCAGTTAAAAAAGGTAGAAGCACAGCATATACTACCAACAGTATTATGTTTAAAATTGTATTTATTTTTTTATTCAAATAGTTTTATATTAAGAATAATTGTTTATTTAAAAATATTTTATATCAGCAACATATTAGTAGTCTAAAACAACGTATATTCTCCAAACATCGAGGATGTAAAATTGTTTTATAATTCAACAGTGTTTCAATTGTCTTAAAATACTTTAATGGTAAATATCTAAATAAAAGATTTCACGATAAGAACATGTAATTTATTTTCTATTAGATTAGTTCTGTTATAAATGAGTAATACATGTTTTAGTACTTGTAGCACACTCTTAACTATTGTTCAGTCTCAGAAATGCGATTAATTCTGCTTAAATATAATGTTCAGAAAGTGTAGCTTAAACAATATATTTTTAAATACATGTTTACGTTTTTTCATTGTTTTTTTACTTTTATATACCTTCATTTAGGGATTGACTGCTTGGCTATAAATTAAACGCTGTCAAAATATATTATTTAAATATCAATTTTCAGTAATTATTATTTTAATATAAATATCAGCTTTATATCAGCACGATGTTTGAAGAAGGTTAGAAAATTAAGTTTGACTTGATTACAAAATATCAGTAATAAAAGTAAATAATTATGAAGAATTATCATTGATTGTTCCAAAGGTAAAAAGGTATTAACTTAAGGAATTCAAGTATAATATTTGCAAGTCTATCGAAGTAAATCCTTGAATTGAACTAGAGTCTTTCAAGTAGTTTGATTTTGTTATTGAAACACAATGGTTACCTAGATCTTTTGTTATACTATTCCGATTGATTCTTGTTCCTAAACCAAGCTTTTATATACTATTGTATGAAACTTTATCTAATAATATATTGACATAGCTCTACTCAATCAATTTTATTTATTTCATATATAATTAGTTTATATGCAGTGTTTTGATAATTTTAGAGCATATAATATTAATTAAAATTTAACATTTTAACAATGCAGGTATTAGAGTGAAGTTAATATTTAAAACATATTTCTAATATAGCTTCAATTTACTCACATACACATATATTATATAGGGGGTACCAAACGATAAAGCAATAAGACTTTACCCATTATTAAAATATCTAAATATCTCATTTTTAAAGCAAAGATAAATTTGTTCATCGTGCTGGACACAGACCACAAGTTGGGTTAAAATATTACATTAGAGCGTATGTTTGGATGTATTATTAAAGGCCTCTGTTAGGATAGTACAATACCACAAACCCGATCTCAAAAGGATTACCCTAACCAAAATGGCAATGTCTTAAAGTTACATTATTAAACTCTTAACTACCATGGTGTATTATATTAACACTCGTACAATGGTAGGGGGTCTTTAAAGACCCCAAATTTCAAATTAATGGAAAAGATAATAAATGAAAGATTTTTTGTAACAAATGATTATTATAATGTAAAGTATGTATCAAAGACTATTTTGGGAGTATAAAATACAATTTTACACCTTATAACGGTTTTATAAGAATTAACTTTAATTTTTACTGCATGCTTTATAGTTTTCATAACATAAACTTTTGATTATTTTATGAAACATTCCAAACAGATTCTAAATATTTAATTTTGACGAAATCCTGTTTTAAAGAATGCCTGTTCCAGCTAAATATAACGAAAACGCCAATTGTTAAATTAGGCAACGGAGCCATGTAATTTTCCCTTCATAAAAAATAAATAAATAAATAACACAAGCATAACATGGTGGGGTCTACTGGGGCCCCAAGGCTAAATAACTCTTAAACTGAAATACAAAAATAAATAATATAACATTAATTTATGACTGCAAACATTCAACAGGAAATAGCTAGAACTAGGATGTGCTATCTCAGGGCTTAATTGATGAAAAATGAAATAAAAACTTTTGGGGTCTAAAAAGACCCCACCATGGTAGTTTAGGGCTAACACTTGATCAGTTTGCTGAACAATTTTATATTATAAAAATAACTTGTAAAACATCGATACTATACCTAAAATATATTTTAAGCATGTCTCAATAGTTTATACCTTGGTTCCCAAGGAGTCGGAAAAGTGTACTCAAGAGAGAATCGGTCAAGTCGTACATCAAATTAAAAATATTTTGAAGAAGAATACCCCAATACAAATCCAACATAAAAGATCCATCCTTCATAAAATGACGATACTTGAAAAAATTAATATCGAAGCAACTAAATATTGCAATAGAATTCCTTTATTGTATTGGTTACAATAAAATATTGAAACCCCTTCCTGCACAAAAAAAGGTTTTCCATTTTGTAAATTACTAGTATATCTGGAAACACTTTATGAGAACTATAGCAGCATGCTTCCTACAAACTCGATTTATAACATTTCAACTACTACCATTTCATGTAGGATAAATATTTTATAGTTAAAGTTGATGCTTTGTTTACTTTGTAAAAATAATTAATTTGATTTTTAATATGTTTTATTATGTCTTATATATATTTATCTGATTCCTTGGGAGATAAACTTTTTAGATTATATCAAAAATACAACTTAAGACACAATATTGATGTTATATAAGTTATTACTTTAATCTACAATGGTACAACAAACTTATCAATTTATTAAGCTAAAGAATCAAAATTAAAATCATTGCCATTTTTTCTGGAGTAATCTTTTTCAGTTTGGCTTTGCTCCATTGTGATCCACTCATAGATAACTTTAATATTATATGAAGTCTACTTATAACTACTACAATCCAATTATAGTTCACACAGACTAAGTGCAGTTATGATAACTACACTGACTTTTGTTTTTGATTAACTTCAGCGTTAAGCTAATCAATATTTCTCTTTATATTCAAACTTTTAAAATTCAAAATATTTTAAATCGAGATTCAATTAAACTACTGTTTTCGAAAATTATTTTAAAGTAGTATTTTGTTACACGAAACCATAATTAATCTTGTATGTCAGTAGCCATGCTTTAACAATTATACTTGTAGAACTAGTGCTTGGACTTGTACTATTAGATTTTACCTGCGTGTAAAATATAATGCATAACATTTGTATTTTGTATTTAACTGAATTTTTTTATAAATATCACAATACATGTCGAGGAGTTTTTAACAAACACGCTCTTGTATCAACTTATAAAGTCTTATATTACTTTAAGACAAAATTATACTTCCTGTTTGTACAGTGAGAAGCTATAAATTGACAGCTAAAGAAACCTTTTACTATCAACAGATTGTTGAGATTGATTCGAATATCACCCAAACAAATTCACCTTTATAATATAATATAGTAAAAACATCTTAGATTTTAAAACTTATCTTATATTCCGTAGTAGAAATAAAAGTGATATTATATGCGTAACGTGTTTAAAGGCAAACTGAGAATGACCCTTTCAACAAAATGAAGTGGTGGATGATATTTTTGGGGGATGCAATATTCCATAACACCTCACTGGTGACGTGGGCTGGGTAGATATCATGTCTTTTACGAATTGAGGAAGATCCATCGATCCATTGTAACGTCTTTTGCATGATGAGCAGCAGAATACAGGTAAATGGTGTAGATATTAACTTTACTAATACTGCGTTTGGTAGAAATATTTTAATAAAGCTTTACAAGCATACGTTTTGTAAAATATTATCTACATCTTAATAAAATTAATCAAGAATATTTGTATTCCAACATTACAATAAATATTACCTTCAGTTGAATCTACACCTTGTAGTAAGTTGTTTTTCTATACTTACCATTGAAATCCATCAAGTCACACTAACTGTGCAGTTATTTACATGCTTCATATTTTCTAACAAGTAGACAATTAGGATAACTAGTAATACATTAAGGGCATACTATTTTAAGTAGTTAAGGAATGTGATGCAAAACTTACTAATGTCACATGAGCCTTCTAGAGTTAATATAAAATACACTAACCTCTCTGTCACAAAGCAGAACTGCATCAAAGCCAGAAGGAAAGTAGATTCTTATATTATACTTCCAATTATATATAAATTTTCTTGTTTTCAAATATATTTAATTGAGTTGGTTAGTAAAACAAATACTATAACAAAAAATAAAGTAAATTAAATGGTATATTAATTAACATTCGATATTGTTCATACAATTTTTAATCTGAAAATATAACATCTAATAATTTTATGTTTCTAGTTAATTAGTTGAATATTAATTAAGATTGCTTTTTAAAACTGTCTCAATGTTTAATGTTTTAAAGATATATTGCAATAATCTATGGAGACACTAAAAAGCGTCTCAAAATATTTTGAAAAATAGCATTATTTGCTGTAGGCCTGCAGAATCCAAATACTTGTAATTTTTAAAAGTTGTTTGTTTATTCACCTGTAACAAATTGTTTTGTTTAAATATGATAATATGTGGCTAACGTTAAAAGAACTTTTTGTCATAGGAATAGAACAACATGTAATTATAAGAATAATATTAATACAAGCTGATTATTTATCAACAAATATGAGCTGATAAAACAAACAATACTTTAAGTTTGTTATTTATATTATTGTTTATATTTATCACTCTAAACATACGGAATCTGTATCGTCATAAAATGGGATTTATACTTTTATTTATTTAGCAAATACGAATAGTAAAGTTATTTTACAATCAGTTGAAGCTAAGTGGTTTAGAAAATTAAATAGTTAAAGCTCGATTGATTTTTTAGTTAATCTTAATAAGAGAGCAAACGTTTTGAAAATTTAACTGTTACTACAGGTTGAATACAGATTTGTATATTGTTTGTTTGTTTACTTATCTATTCTTAATACACCGAACGTCAAAATATAATCGAATGTTCATTTAAAACAATTAAGTTTAAATGTAAATGAGCTAATTTTATTTTTATTCTACTTCTGATATGCCTAAAACATTATTATATGCTATATTTACGTTCACCATTGTATTATATTTTTAAAGTATTATTAAAACTAGAATTTTTAATATAGTAAACATCTTACATACCCCTCTAACACACTAACACACACGCACTTTAGGTAGTCCCTTTTGAACAGTTTTAGCCTGTTTTAATTACAATAATTCTTCAAATAAGACACACTAGTAGGCAAACACATCAAAATCGTATGTTACAGCTTTATTTACATAATTTTAAATTAATTTAAAATTTCATAGTGTAATTAAAACTTAGGAATATGGCAATTAAATTAGAATATTCAAGTCAATTTGAATATAAGTAAATATTGATTATATTCCATAAACATTGAAGATGTGCGTTGACGAATAACCTTTTTTTAGGTATACATAGTCATAATTGTAAAAAATAAATATATATTCTTATACATGTTCATTTTTAATACAGACTAAATACCCTATAACTGAGTGAAATACATAAAAAAAAACAGTTTCCAAATATTGGAATATACGAGTGCTGGGTTTGTTTATATATTTTATATCTCCTGAATATAAATGATCCTTGATGAGGAAGTCGTTCTATTTCCACCCTTTTATTACCGGACGTATTTTCCTGAGAGAAGTTGTTTTCAAACTAAATATTACGGGTCTAAATGTTTCCTATTTTCATTGTTTTTTATATAATACAGTATTAAGGTGTGTGTAGTAGTATCGTAGTATTCATGTTTGTAGGTAATTAACTTATGGAGTGTTCTTATAATTCAACGACACTTAATATATTTTATAACTTTTTACCTATATAAGTAAATAACAATTTTCTTCAAACGTACAGATACAACACGAATAACTGGTAACTAATTAAAAATAATATGCATTGTACTAAACGTATCTTAAAAAATTTAAAAGGATGGCTTATTTAAGCAGGTGAAGTTAGGGCTAAAAATCTCTCCCTAACACTTAACCTGGGGACTAACGGGTGACTTCCGAGACACCACCAGTGATCGGGCAGACGGGCTGCATGCAAGGACTGGATCGCTCAGACGGTCACCCATCCAAGGTACAGCCACGCTTGATGTTGCTTGACTCCGTTATCTTGCATTAACAAGGAACCCTCCACTGTGAGTATTTAATTATAGGGCTAATGTTTTATAATTGTTCAATGAATGTATAAACCTTATAAAGATTACTTTTTTAATCATTAAACTTAGGATAAAAACATTGGTAATGTTCATTGCTCACTCACTACCCTATAGTTAAAAGCTCACATGACTTATCAAACATGCGGTCAATATTAATTGAGAAACTAAAAAGGATAATATTAACCATAAAGCTTCAAATGTTATGTATCTGCTTAAAAACGTTTAGCCATTTTCAAGTAAAAAGTAATATGGTTTGACTCTTTTTTGTTAGGATACAATTCTAATGTGCATTTTTAATGTTAAAATTGAGATTTTGTTGCTCCAATTCAATTTAAAACTTAATTTCTTGTTGTATTTTAATATTTAATATTTTAATTATATTATATTGATTTAAATAATGTTACATTTAAGTAAATAATAATAATCTAAATACTAAAAATGTTCCATGTAGTGTTTAAGAGCTATATATAGCAAAATGACAATAGAACTTAAATTTGATCCTCAGCGAACACCTGATGTTACATTGTTATAACTTAGGAGGAATGACCATGATCTATGATCTACTTTTAATTACGTAATGAAGAACGCTTACACCAAATAATCAAATACCTTAACCATGTAGTTAGTATAAACCCAAATAATTCAATATGCATAAGAATTAAAAGTTACTATCTTTGTCAAATATTTTTTACTTTCAAAATCAATTATTATCACATCAACTTATCAAGAACTATGTATCGTTTTAGCAGTACTATTTGAAGTCTGATAAATTTTAATTAATGACCATTATGAAAAACCCCTAATCTAAACTGGTTGATAGAATATTTAACATGGAGTAATATTCTATAGTTTGTTACATAATCAAACGCCTTGATCGGAGAAAATAAAATAGCAGTTGGTATGTTATTTAATGATCATAATTCTAAAGACATAATGTTAGACATAAAAACAAATAAATAAATAATTATGTCAATGAAGTAGACTTTTAAAGGGAAAATATTATTAATACACATTTATAATTATAAGATTATTTTTATTTTATCTCTCTTATACGATGGTGTATTTTTTCATTCAAATTTAATAAATCAATCAATACATGGTGGGGTGCGAGATAAACTAATTATATATATTGTGACTCTGAATATGTCTTATAAATTAAAAGATATTTAAAAGTAGATAACATTTTCTAATAAGTTATAGGTTGCACATGTAAACATATATACATATATTATTTATCACTGTATTTATTATGTATATCACTGAAACTCTCAACAATTTCGAACACATTATTATATGATATAATATATTTCACCAGTATATGAACAATTGTATAATATTTTTCCTGTATAATAATATGGCCTATGATCTTGAAGTAGTAAAAACTGTTCATATAGGTGCAATGATTTAGAATAAATACTAAATTTCGATAAGTCATAAGGCAATAACAGTTTGCAAATCGATCTTCCTTAAGGAATAACATCTTCCAAAGTATTATACAATAACAATGTAAGCCAGTTTAGACAACTTAGGAAGGTCTCTACATTACATATAGTTTTCTTAGATAGTGGGAATATCTAAATAATAATTAAAGCTAATATTCGTTCGAGTAAAGAAAAGCATGTTACAAGAAAATTACATTTGTCAGTAGGTTTGTGTAATTAGTGTAAGTTGAATGTTAGGTGAAAAATAATAACTATTATGATTCATCAACTGTGTAGTTAAAACCATAAAATAAACAAAAGAAAGGTTGAACAAATTGTAAAGTATTAATATACAAGGAACAAAGTCTGATTCTTCATAAAATGACAACTTTTCTCGACCAATACGAAGAACAAGAAACTACAAGAGACTTGCCCTACGTCACAAGATGTAAATTCCATATTACTATAAGTGCAAGTAAATTTGTTACATTGTATTTACTGTGACTGAAACATTGATGCATAAATGTTTTCCACGTTTTTGTAAAATGCATGAACATATTTTTCCTTTATAACTAGTTAGATTAAATTTCAACGCTAGATGATTATTATTTATTGTAAATGAAAATATAAAGAGCTATCAGAACCACAGCGTGATTCGGTGGTTTTGGTGCACTCATTTATGAAAAAAGACAGTTCCATATGTCACGGTGTATTATTGTAAAATGTCACTGGCCCTTGTTGCTCTTTTAGTTTTAAAAACATCTGCGTTTTGTAGTTACATTTATCGAAACCATCAAGTTGATATTTACGTAAACAACAAAATTATTTCTTTATCATTGCTTGGTATCTATTATATTTCTTCCGTGGGATGATAGAATATAAACAATTTCCTATTGGAAGAAAATTATAATGTATACTTATAGATTTTGAAAAATTGTACGCTCTTTGTTTAGTCAAGTTTTATATTATCATCAATCATTACAAAATTCTTCGTGAATAAGCTTTCAGTGAAATAAATTTGTAAATTCATTTGTGAACTTTTCAAAAAAGTTCAAAGCATATGTGAACCAAAACTTAAGTTGAATTTAAATATTTGTAACTTTCTTTATAAAATAGTACATATAATTATTACATATTTTAACACGGTACATACTTTACGGTAACCGGTTACGGTATATAATGTTCAATATTCCGAAACTATAGATATAATTTTAATTTTAGTATAAGACTAACTTTTTTATACTAAAATAAATTTTACTTTATTTGAAAGTATTTTTACTCAAAAATACTTGAAAATTTTAAATGAAAAAAATTTGAAAATTTTAAACTCCAGTGAAGTGATTATTGTAGTTGATAGATATTTTTATAAATGTTGTAATGTTAAAATATGATCGTTGTTTAATTTTTTCTAAAAAATGTTTATATCATAGTACAATAAATTATCTCTGAAGAAAAAATACTAGTTCAAAATTACTTATTATCCATGTTATGATTGTTTATCGATATATACGTGTCTACATTGATGCGATATAAGAGGTAATAATTGTAATGCAAATAATGATTTTCAAACCAAATAGAATTATCAATAGGCTTATTTAAAGTCTGCATCACATAAGTTGACTTTAACACGTTCTGGGGTTGAAATCCAAACAAAACAACAAAGGACTAAACGGCAAACATTCCGAAAGAGCTTCTGTTAGTTTAGGAGTTTACGCAACCTAAGTCCGTCAGCTTTAAGTGTACATAGAACTTATGGGGTAAGTAAAACAAAAGTCATTTCCAGATAGTTGGCATGAATGACCCTATTACAGAAAGTTTTTTTATGACTAATCATTAAATATTATGTCTATTTGTATCATCTTTACAGTCTTTTATTATGAAAGTTCTTATAAAACCTTTCATTGTCATGAGACAATTTGCTTAGTGTTTCTATATAATACCTTGTAAACTGTAAACTAAAACTACAAACGTAGTCTTTGCAAAACCGAAGCAAATACGGTTTCAAGTGTATATTAACGATAGTTCATGATTAAAAACAAATCAAGAAATAATGCAGAACATTTATTGTCGTATATTCAATTAATTATGGTCATATATAACAACGTTTAAATTAACTGTCATACAAACTATCAATAACAGTTATCTTATTTCTTCATTTGTCTCATGTCAAAATATAAAACATAAGATTGTTACGATTGTTTATAGATACTATATTATTGAATTTCATATTCAGACATTTATTTTGTTTCATATAATAAAATTATATTAAATGCCATTTTTAAAATGAATAATAAAAACAAAACGATAACTTATACTTTCTATTTTCAAATGTAACAGTAAATGTTAAAATAATTTCTGCTAAAAATTATCGTAACTAATAAAATTACCGTAGGCATGAGTTAAATTAGTATTACAATATTGTAATTAACATGGTATTTAATTATATAAAAAGTCCATAAAATAACTGTAAATATGTAGTGGGATCCCCAAATATTAGAATTTACTGTTTATAAGTTAAAAACATAAGTTTAAAACAACATTTAAGAACCAGTTACATGATAGTTAACTTACGTTTTTTTACTGACCAGAAGTCAAATATTGCAAAATATATTCGCAGCGAGGATTTAGCCGATTAATGATTTAAAGTCAGCTATGATGAGCCACGAAAGGAAACGTCAGCAGCTAATAATTCCAAGTGGGCAGAGATCCGATACCTAGATGTGATAACAGTTATCAGTTGTGAGATGTGAGTTATGTGCCCGGTTCCGTGGTTTCCTGCTCTCTAAATCTATCATTTATGATATAAATTCAGTGTATAAGGAAATACACACTATGAAAAATAATTTGAAATGTGTTACTGAAACATCATTGAAGTAGGACAGATTACTCATCAACAAATGTTGTACTAATATTCAATATTGATTTAATGCTTAACTACACTTATATTTTTAAACTGATGTATTATACATGTTCTATTAATTTTATCTAGCTAATTAAGTGAAATGTATATATCAGTTAAAAGTACATTGTTAATGTTCTGAGTTTAATAAAACCTTTTGTATGTGATAAAGAAATAATAAACCAATAATTACAACTTTACTTTACTCTATCAGAAAAGATTTACTAAAGTGGCCGTAGTTAAGGGGCTAAGGCGCTGGCTAGCCACGCTGATTGTCCGGGTTCGATTCCCTGCCGCTCCCATGGTTCGGAAGTCACGTAAAGCCGTTGGTCCCCAGGTTAAGTGTTAGAGAGGTCTCCTTAGCCCTAACTTCGTCTGGTAAAATGAGACAATCTTTAACTTTTCTCTCTTTTATCACCATCTCACTACATACAACTCATGATTTTGTGAAGCTATTTCCTGCACTGTATTTAAACTTTGTTTTATTTCGCTCTCCAGTTTCAAGTACTCTTAAAACCAACAACTCGTGGTCGGGAGAGCTCGTAAACAAACAACCTAACAAACTACCGTAAAGTTTGCTCTTCAGTTCCATCTTGTTTGTCTTTAACTTGTGAGTTAGTCACAGTGAAGTGTTGTGACTTAGCATTACAAGCAACCCCTTACTATTTTACTTATTTAATACCTTATATAAATTATAGTTTGTATATAGAAACCCTGTCTTTTTTTTCTTTCAGAATATACGTTTGATATATTTATCAATATCATAAAAAATTTAAAGATTATCGTTGTGTAATATTCAGAATAGTCATTGGGCGTTAAAGAGACTGGCTTCGTAACTTATTGTCTTCAAGAAAATAATTTAAAGATTGTTTTAATTTATAATATGCAAGAAAGTGATTCCTTTTTAATAAATTGGGATTAACTGTATGTTAAGGTTATTTGTATAGATAACTAGATTGGCATTGTTAATCTTACCAATCTTAAAGCACTTGCAATTTAATTTGCGACTGATAGAACCATTTGTAAAATGTATTCCTTCTAGCTAAATGAACACACTTAGGTTATTTAAATGTTTATAATTTAGATTTTGAACTAAATATGTTAAGTATACGTGTTTTTGGACTCATTTATTTTTAAATTGATTCCATGTAAAGCTGTAGGTTCCATAGTTGCCCTGGCTATTGGGCTATTAATAAATAGTACTTTCTGAGCTAAGTCGAGCTCAGATAGTAACAATGAATACACTCATTTGAAATCCATATTCGCCCATATCCAGTCTCCATACAAACTATGGGCTTTGGATATAGCGTACAGTGGTACTGACCCACCCGCCCACCCATACACTTACAGTGGTATTGGTATAGCAGTTTACTGCATAGGTTGATTTTCTTGTTAAATACTTTTATACCTTATCAATTTTTGTTTATTAGTAAACCCAGATTTAAAAATGTTTAGGTATTAAATATATTTAATGGATTAATTAAAATCATTTAAAATATTAAATAGTACAAACATTTTTACTAGCGGCTATAAAGATAAAATAAATAAGGCTAAAAGATAAAATAAAATAAATAAATAAAATAAATAAAATAAAATAAGGCTATAAAAATGAATAACTCTTCCCAAGCATTCATATTACGACTCTTCTTACAAACTTTTAGAATATCTACATTTTCATCTATTTTATTTAAACTGTGTGTACAATTCAGAAGGTGTTTAGCTACATTAGATCTTTCAGGTTTCTTATTTTTAAAAGCATAGACATGGTTTTTATATATCTTTTGCTAACACTTACAGTCTGACCTATGTAAAACATATTACAATCATTACAGTTAATCCTATATATTCCTGAATTATTGAATTTATCTTCACTTTCAATAATCGGGTGTAAAATGCTGGACATAGTATTTCAAGTCTTAAAAGCTACTGATAAATTGAATTTCCTAAATCTATAACCAATAATATCACAGCAGCCGCCATTTTGACGATTCCAGCCAATGGAATCACGTGATCATATGCCTATAAATTGAGTTGTTGAATAGCATTTTCCATTCTTTTGTGATTCCCTCTGGTCTGAGGAAGGTGAGCGAGATTCACCGAAATCGATCACCATAATATTTGTGCATTTTGTGCTTATATTGTAATAAATTTGTGTTGTGACACGTTTACTTGTACTGTATTTGTACCAACACGTATTATGCTAATTAAAAAAAATATTTGTTATAATATAGCAGAACTCAGATATTTATCTTTTAACTGTTTATACAATGATTAAGCTTTACTAAGTGTTTGTTCGATACCTTAAAATATTTTCTCCATATTAAAATAATTGTAAGAAGTTTTAAATGTTACAACCATATGACCATTGTTTATTGTAAATAAAACGTACAAATGGCTACCAGAACCACAGCGTGGCTCGGTGGTTTGGGTCCACTCATTCATGAAAAAGGACAGTAACATATGTCACAGAATATTATTGTATAATGTCTGGTCAGCCTGATGTCTTTGTTGCTGTTTGGGTTTGAAAATATCTTTCTCGTCTAAAAGTATTTATATTAACTAACAGATCGAACTTTATTTAATCAACTCTTATTTAGGTTTAATTGATTAGTTCAAAATCTTTTTATTTATCTGTGATATTAAAATAGTAACAAAATTATTGCTATTTCCATATGAATAAAATTAAATTTTTAAATTTTCTTAGTTAATAATATTTGTTATTACAACTTATGACTATTCAATTATTTTTATTAAAAAAAAATATACAATACACCCAATTACTTAAATTGAGACAAAAATTAATTTATTAAGAACTTAGGTTAAAATATTATGGTAGATTCATATATTGATAAGCATCATGATAGAAAGTTCAATTAATAAAAATGTGGAGTGCATTAATTTAATGTGTAGGGTTCATTATTATCCATGTATTAAAGGTTTGTTGGTAATAAATATTTATGTATCACCTTAACATTTTTGTTTTACCTTGGTGAATTAGGCATTCGATTCATTTTAACGATTTTCCATTAAAGCAAATAAAAAATATCTAATTTTAGTTTCATAATTTATAATATTTTTTAGCAATAAATACACTTTAAATTAAGTTGAGCATGGTCTTTATATTGATTCCTTGATTTCTTCTGACTTAATTTAATGAATCTCCCAAATTTAAATGAACGGGCTTAGTGACATTTGAGTGAATGTCTGGCATACAGTGATACCAAGCGTACTGAGTTTGACAATAATTCTTTTTAGTTAGGTACAAGGAAAATTGTTCATAGAAGCAATGAACAAATGGTTCAGTAATACATTAGCATAATCCCTCCAATACCAGCATTTTCATGAGGAATTTTTGTCACGTATTTTAACAGGAGCAACTCTGCCAAGTGTTCATACATTTAATTGACATGTTAGTAGGAATGTGCGTATCTATTTATCAATAGAGTAACTATTTTTTTAAATACGTACTTAAAATTACTTTCAAATTCTGATTACAAAAATCTATCGGTGAAGCTTTTAGCAGTGGTTTCAGTAAACCAAACTACACCAAAGACGCATTAAAACTAAATAAAATTGTACAAAAAATTATATAATAGAATTAACAGATTAAAATACGTTATTTTGGCCATGAAAAGACATTTCACCAGCTAATAATGCCTAGTGGACAGAGTTACGATAACTAGATTTGATAACAGTTATCATTTGTGAGATGTGAGCTATGTGTCCGGTTCCGGAGCTTCCGGCTCTCTAAATCTGTCATTTACGATATAAATCCTGTTTGGAAGGAAGTTAACAATGCTGAAACTCTTGATCTTTTGAATTATACACTACTTTAAAATAATGTAACTAAATACAACTACCAAAATCGACACATTTAAATGCAATGATTGTCACACAGGAAATAAAATATTAATTAGTTGGGTTAATACTGTAGGAAATTAATAAAAAAAATTAGATTTATTCGTTTCAAATATTTCCCAAACTACAAATACTACGTAATTATTTATAATTACACACTAGGTAATTTTACACTATTGCCTAAATTGATTAATTAAAAAAGTGGCCGGGTTTATTTTTAAAAATCCGAAATATTTTGCTTAGTTGTTTCCATTGATTATATTTTAGTTCTCATTACTGCTTTAATTTAAAAGAGAATGTATTAATGAGCAAGTTTGAAAACAGAAATATTTTAATCATTTAATTCGATTTAATTTCATAAATGACACATTCATGGCTTTTAATCTTGGGTATTTATTAGGTTTGTGATTACGACTGGATCACAAACCTAATACTTGATCACACGTAACTATTACATAGTAAATTCATCTTAAAACAATTTAAAAAGTGACAGTTAGTTTTTAACCAGTGCTTTTTGTTATTTGAAAAAATAACAAATAAAAACAAAAATATTTTGGTGATTGATTTCGGAGAACCACGCTCACCTTCCTCAGACCAAAGGGATTCACAAAAGAATGCGTACAGCGGTATTGAATCAATTGCCCACCCATACACATTCACAGTATCAATATATACTGCCCTCCCATACACGTACAGTGGAGGGATAGTACTATTTATTCATTTACCATGTTATTTATCCATCAGATAATATTGCTATAGGCCTGCCGCACTCAATTCCACAATGCTGCTACCGCATAATTTGGATGGGATGCAGTACAATATTTCAAGAAAGCAGGTGAGCAACGCAACGCTTATTTCTCTTGGCTATATGTAGTTATTTTATGAATTAAAATGAACCAACTTTTCTGATAGACGGTGACATTGAACAAACAAACAAAATAGTTTAGCAATTTATTTTAAAAATGTATGGTACACTTAAACAAATATTTATGTTGCTTTTAAAACAAATTAAAACAACATTATCTAAACATAAACAGGCTACTTTACATATAATTTATTAATTACGTGCTTTTTATTGATAAGTGTGTACCAATATTTATTATAAACTTCAATAATAGATTTATTTATTGATTGACTTAAGTGAGAGAATTTCTATTTTGATTTTATTAATTACAACACATTCATTCAATGACTATTTCACACACGAAGCATAGTTGGTTTGATGGCTGGTTTTACAGCACTTCCCCACTGTGTAAGGCTATCAACGTGAAATAAAAATACAAAACAACTAATTTAAAATACAATAATGTAAGAAACATTTTGTTAAGCTTCCTTGTAAATGTTTCGTGTGATACTAGAAACTTTCTATTTATTTAGTTCACGATAAATATAAATATCTTAAGTTATAACTACATAAAATTTAAAATAAATACATACTGTCTTATAAGAAGGGTTTCGGGTTTTGATTATCAATACATATTGAATATTATTAAATAACTTTAAAATGGGTAATTATATTTTAAAAATCGTATATACTTATTTTACAAATCACAATACGTATCAAATTCAGTATGCATTTTTATGCGCATGAATATTATCATTTTATACCAGAACGCATGTCAAAAAATGGAAATCAAGTAATTTAATTTGCCCTTTACTATACAATTATCATAGTTTATAGTGTTTTTAACATCTTTTTTACACTATATATACGTTGTTGATCAATTTTTGGTTTGTATAAATATTAAAATGTAAAAGTGCAAAGTAGGTGGCTTGTGCTTGTAAAGCACAACACGACTGTTACTAATTCTTGACTTGAAGACAAACAAGATAGAAGCGAAGAGTAAACTTTAGGGTAATTTGTGAGGTTGTTAGTTTACGAGTTTTCCAGCCACGAGTTGTCGGTTTTATGTGTACTTAAAACTAGAGCGAAACAAATTAAAGTTTGTTTTTTATGGAGAGACTCGCTTTTCAACATGTTTTTCTTTGTAAAGTAATAATAATTTAAATCAGTTAAAAAAGGTAGAAGCACAGCATATACTACCAACAATATTATGTTTAAAATTGTATTTATTTTTTTTATTCAAATAGTTTTATATTAAAAATAATTGTTTATTTAAAAATATTTCATATCAGCAACATATAAGTAGGCTAAAAATAATGTATATTCTCCAAACATATACGAGGATGTAAAATTGTTTTATAATTCAACAGTGTTTCAATTGTCTTAAAATACTTTAATAGTATATATCTAAATAATTTAAGTTCCATAAAAGATTTTACGATAAGAACATGTAATTTATTTTCTATTAGATTAGTTCTGTTATAAATGAATAATACATGTTTTAGTATCTTTAGCACACTCTTAACTATTGTTCCGTCTCAGAAATGCGATTAATTCTGCTTAAATATAATGTTCAGAAAGTGTAGCTTAACCCTTCAGTAGTGACGTGATTTTTTGTGACATCTTTAGTGACTATGGTCTGTGAGACCATATTTATAATTTATTATAAAATCTTTACAAAATGGCACAGGAAAAATACAAAAACAGCTTAGATAGTTTGAGAATATGTTTATTTATTAGTTAAATACAAAAACTGGTCACAAACGTATTTAAAAGTATTTTTTTTTTTATAAAAACTAAAACAATGTTAAAAAAGTTAATATAAAAAATTGAAGTTAAAAAAATCATTATAATATGCATCTTGAATTCTAATAGTGGCTATTAGTTCTACATTTGTATATTAAATAACTACTTAAACCAGAAATTAACTGATATCTGTTTGTAACATAACAATAAACTGCCTTAAAAATTACTCTATAAAACAAAACAAATTAAGATATTTTTAGTACTTTTTTTTTTTTATAAGTCTGAAAAGTTAAAACTATATAATTATGTACCTAAAATTGTCTTAAACAGTTATTCATTAAATTTCATAATAAATAACAAATAAAATTGCTAGTAATTCTTATTAAATCTACGAACAATCATCTTAGAAAAAAAACATAAAAATTGTCAAATCAAACTAATTTATAATTATGACAAATAAACCAAATTTTACCATCTAGTTCAGTTATAATAGAATTTAGAATGAATGATTTTTTAAACCACACAGTTTTTGCATATAATACCTGCATGAGGTATTACCTCTTACTTCAACCTGATCCTCTTCATCTGAATCACCGACATCATCAAACACCACTGGTTCCCCGTCAAAACGATCCTCTTCACTGGCACACTCAAGAAGACGTCGGATGCGTTGTTGTTCTCTTTCGTAGTCCATTATCTGTAAAAAAAATTATATTTAACATATAATATAGATTGTCATCTACTGGTACAAAAATGTATAAATAATTGTTTATAGGATACAAATATACATAAAATATTCATATAACACAATTTGATGTACTTCTTCTTATATATTATTTCATTAAACATCTCATAAAGTAAGCAGTTTCGTATAATTATGCCTAATAAACAAAATAAAACCTATCTTACCTAAATTGAATACATAATCCAAGACGGGAGTAGTGACTCTGGTGTAGTAGACCATATACGGGACTAGTGACGCTGGTGTAGCAGACCGTAACTTATCATAATCTCAAAACTGTACATGAGACGATTGTGTCCAGACAACTGACAGCTCAGGACTACCCATGTTACAGCTACTGAGAACCGCGCCCTTCCACCATTTCCGGTTTTATTGGAATTTCAAAATATTAACTGATGCGGTCTGTCAGACAAGGCGTCACCACTGCAGGGTTAAACAATATATTTTTAAATACATGTTTACGTTTTTTGATTGTTTTTTTTTTTTTTTTTTTTTTTTTTTTTTTTTTTTTTTTTTTTTTTTTTTTAATATACATTCATTTAGGGATTGACTGCTTGGTTATAAATTAAACGCTGTCAAAATATATTATTTAAATATCAATTTTCAGTAATTATTATTTTTATATAAATATCAGCTATATATCGGCCCGATGTTTGAAGAAGGTCAGAAAATTAAGTTTGACTTGATTACAAAATATCAGTAATGAAAGTAAATAATTATGAAGAATTATCATAGGTTGTTCCAATTGTAAAAAAGTATTAACTTAAGGAATTCAAATATAATATTTGCAAGTCTATTGAAGTAATTCCTTGAATTGAACTAGAGTCTTTCAAGTAGTTTGATTTTGTTATTGAAACACAATAATTACCTAGATCTTTTGTTAAACTATTCCTATTGATTCTTGTTCCTAAACTAAGCTTTTATTTACTATTGTATGAAACTTGATCCAATAATATATTGACATAGCTCTACTCAATCAATTTTATTTATTTCATATTTAATTAGTTTATATTCAGTGTTTTAATAATTTTAGAACATATGATATAAATTAAAAAATTATATTTTAACATTGCAGGCATTATATTAAAGTTAGTATTTAAAAAATATTTCTAATATATCTTCAATTTACTCGCGCATACACGTATTATATAGGTTGTACCAAAGGATAAAGCAACAATACCTTACCCATGTATAAAATATCTAATTTTTAAAGCAAAGATAAATTTGTTCATAGTGCTGGGTGCAGTTCACAAGTTGGGTTAAAATATTAAATTAGATTATAAGTTTCGATGCATTATTAAAAGCCTCTACTAGGATAGTACAATACCACAAACCCGATCTCAAAATGATTACCCTTACCAACATGGCAATGTCTTAAAGTTACATTATTAAACTTGATTAATCCTTAACTACCATGGTACACTTTTGAAACACTATACAAGGGTGGGGGTCTTTAAAGGCCCCAAATTTCAAATTAATGAAAAAGATAATAAATGTACGATTTTTGGATACAATAATTATTATAATGTTGAGTATGTATCAAAGACTATTTTGGGAGTAAAATATAAAATTTTACACCTTATAACGATTTTATAAAAATTAATTTTAAATTTTACTACATGCTTTATAGTTTTCAGAACATAAAGTTTTAATTATTTTATGAAAAATCCAAAACAGATTCTAAATATTTATTTTTGACAAAATCCTGTTTTGAAGAATGCCTGTTCCAGCTAAATATAACGAAAACACCAATTGTTAAATTAGGCAACGGAGCCATGTAATTATCTCTTCATAAAAAATAAAAAAACTAAATAACACCAGCACTAATAACATGGTGGGGTCTATTGGCACCCCAAGGCTAAATAACTCCTAAACTAAAATACAAAAATAAATGATATAACATTAATTTATGACTGCAAACATCCAACAGGTAATAACTAGAACTAGGATGCACTATCTCAGGGCTTAAGTGTTGAAAATGAAACAAAACACTTTTGGGGTCTAAAAAGACCCCACCATGGAAGTTAAGGGCTAACACTTGATTAGTTTGCTGAACAATTTTATATTATAAAAATAACTTGTAAAACATCGATACTGTACCTAAATTATATTTTCAGCATGTCTCAATAGTTTATACCATGGTTCTCTATGAGTCGGAAAAGTGTACTCAAGAGAGAATTGGTCAGGTCGTACATTAAATTAAAAATATTTACAAGAAGAATACAATACTACAAATCCAACATAAAAGATCCATCCTTCATAAAATGACGATACTTGAAAAAATTAAGATCGAAGGAACTAAATATTGCATTAGGATTCCTTTATTTTATTGGTTACAATAAAAAACAATATTAAAACCCATCCTGCAAACAATTTTCAATTTTGTAAATTAATATTATATCTCCTGAAAACACTTTATGAGAACTATAACAGCATGCTTCCCAAAAACTCAATTTATAAAATTTCAACTACTGCCATTTTACGTAGGATGGATATTTTATAATTAGAGTTGAGGCATTTTTTCCTTGTAAAAATCATTAATTTGATTTTTAATTTGATTTATTATATCTTTAAAACATTTCTCTGACACCTCGGGAGTTAAACCTTTGAGATTTGCTCAAAAATATAACTTAAGACACAGTATCGATGCTTTATAAGTTTTTACTTTAATCTACAAATGTAAAACAAACTGGTCAATTTATCAAACTAAAGAATCAAAATTAAATTCATTGCCATTTTTTCTAGAGTGATCTTTTTCAGTTCGGCTTTGCACCATTGTGATCTACTCATAGATAACTTTAATGTTATGTACACTTAACCCTCTGCTCTAATTAAAGAATTCGGATTTTGGACCGACCGTAGTACGATACAGAACATGAAATTTGCTTAAAAGAATAGATTTTTAGTAATAGTAGGCCTACATATTAGTAAAGTGTTTTTACTTTATCTACAATTGTTCAAAATATAATCCCCAGATTTCTTTCGTATATACAAGCCTACTGTGTCTAAAAATACATTTTATATCGTGTTAGTTTTGATGACTTAAATATACAGTGTGAGTTTGTTAAGTGTCCCACCATAACTAGCAGAGATATAACAAACTTTAAAAAGGGAACTTAACCTATATTTTCCTCATTAATATAAATATGCATATACTGTAGTGGATTTTCAAAATGCCACCATTTTCCAAACTAGATGACAACTAAATTTTTCTTATGGAACATTATTTATTTATTAATCTTACCTAATAGAAAATGTTAAATAAAAACACTTTTCTATGCGTTGCATCTGTCAAATATTGTTAGCAGTATATAACCTATGGACACTCAACCAGTTTTGATCATTAAAAATGGCAGCTATTGGTACTGGTATTGCAAAATTAATTTAGCAAGCACGTTTTATTCTGTAATATTAGGATGCAGGCTTTCATTCATACATTATTGTTACTATAACGGTTGAATATATTTAGCTAAATGAATAAAATTAGCTAAAGATTTGTTTTTTTATAAAGCAGTTACTGCTAGCGGTTTTTTAATTTTGTTATTTCTTTTTTCAACTCACGATTTAATATATTTTGTACAATAAAATAGCACTTAATATATAATACTTATATTATTTCTATAGGTATGTAAAACTAATTAAAATATGTGATAATATTTCAAAAAATATACACTAAATTATTAGGATGAAATGTTTTAAGAAAACCTTACAAAGAAAACCCCTCCCAGTTATTGGTTGAATATCTAATTAGCACCAGGGCATAATTGTTGGACTATTCTGCCCAAATAATTAAAAAGTGTAAATGTGTTATATGGCCACGTAATAACTCTTTGTTGTAGCTGCCTAAGTTTTATCACTATTAAAAAAATTATTTAATTTATTTCTAAACTGTACTGTTCATATAATTAAAAAAAAAAGCAACAGTTTCACAACTTTTTAAAATTTATATACTATCTTTAGAACATTATAAACTAATCGTTTATTCTCATAAATGTAATTAATTCTGATTAAATATAATTTTCTGTAAGAAAAGGATGAACATTCTGTTTTTAAATATAATACCTGCCGCAATCGAAAAAAAAATTATAGCCACAAAATACAAAACCACTAATATTGTTTTTCATTTTTTTAGCCTAAATAACATTGGTATCGTAAATTTACTATCATATATATATATATATATATATATATATATATATATATATATATATATATACATATATATTGATGGCCTTTGCTTGACTTGTCTATATATGGACGATTTCATTTTACGTAGTGTGAATGAATAGGCATGTTGACTCTAACTATTGATCTATTAGTAAAATTTTTCATCATCTATTTAACTTTGTGATTCTTACCAATATAATATTTTCTGTTTATATTGTTTCATTAGAATTGTTAGCAATTCAACAACAAATAAACCCAAATATCTAAGTCAAATAACTAAAACTATCATGTTTTACAATTGCTGATGTTATTACATAAATATCGAAAACAAAGAGATTGTATGTATTAAAATTCATCGGAACTTTGATGTTTTTTTGTTTTTTTTTTTTTTTTTTAAGTTAAATTAATATATATGTTAATTTTATGTTTATAAAAGACGTACTAACCCTTACAAAGAAACACCTTGCAGTGTTAAGAAGAACAATAAATGTCTGAGTTAAGGATAAATCGTAAAACAAAAAAGATCCATGAAGGCTTAGAGAAATATACATGTGCATAATATATAGGGACACTTTACATTTTGGTACTATCAGTTACAGTAAAATAGGACAGCCCTAACGAAACAGATGAATTTGAGGTTAATATTGGTAATATACTGGCTTTTCTTTGTCAATTTTGGGCTATACAAACTCACCACAAGTACAACTAGCTTCAAAGAAATAGCTTGGGTGATGAGGTCTTGTCCAATTAAAAATAAGGTGTTTTTAGACATTTTCACAGATTTTTGTCAATTTTTAATCACAGTCGGTGTAAAATAATTTCTGTATCTGTCATTGTTACCAAGAAATGAATGTCATGAGAACAATTGCTTATTGTCTGATTAAAAATATTGATACAATGTGAATTAATTGGTATTTTTTTAAGCACTATAACTATTTTTGAAAGTCTGTTAAAAAAATTATGTTGTATGGGTATAGTAATGCAATTGTTATTTATAATACACTATGCATGGTACAATAGTCTATAGAAATAAAAAGACTGCCCAGGGCAAAGTGTATGTTAAAGACGCACACATGTGCTACTAGCTGATGGTGATATTTTTCAAAATAATAACCGTTTGGAATACTATTTGGCGTACCACCCAATTAGCTATTAGTCACTTCAGCGTGTGCTCTAGATAGACAGAAAGAGTGATAAAGAGAGATAGAGAAAGGGAGACCGCTGGTGCTACCCGTTTTTATTTTATTTTTTTTTTTTATATGCAATGATAATACTTAATAAAAATGCCTTCATAATTTATATATTTTTTAAAAACTAAAAAGGAAGGGTATAACACCGTGTTAGGGGTAACCTAAAATGAGTCTAAATGCACACCCATATGTGTCTTCTTTATTAAAAAGCCATAAATAAAAACATGTTTAAAATAATATTTTGGTAAGTATATATGCTACTAGGTATGGAGGTTCGAATCTATATATTGGGCTATGTTAAGTCGCTTAAGTTAGGTTTCGTAGGGCAGGATACGTTTATGCAACCAAGGAGCAGGTTAAGGGCGTATCTTACTTTATATGCAATTTTCATTCCTGATCTGTTGTATTCGTAAGTGAGTGCCACGTGTTTTCCTTACTGTCTGGTTTCTTCAAAGATTTATTTTTAAAGTTGAGGGCCTTATTTAAATAGTAAGTAAAGTGTTTTAAAAATCTTTATTATAGTTTACTATATAAACGCACATAATATGAAGTCTACTTCATAATTATTGCAATGCAATTATAGTTCACACAGACTAAGTGCAGTTATGATAACTACACTGACTTTTGTTTTTGAGTATTTTAAGCGTTAAGACAATCAATATTTATATTCAAACTTTTAAAATAAATACAATTTTAATCGAGATTCAATTAAACTAGTTTTATCAGTATATTTTTTCTGTAATTTTCCATAAATTATTTTAAAGTAGTATTTTGTTACATGAAATCATGTTTAATCTTGTATATTGGTAGCCATGCTTTAACAATTATAAACCTAGTGCTTAGACTTGTACTATTAGTATACATATCAGTATACATAGTGTACATAGTGTATTAGTATACAATATCACCACCTGCGTGTAAAATATAATGCATAATATATGTATTTTGTATTTAACCGAATTTTTTAATAAATATTACAATGCATGTCGAGGAGTTTCTAACAAACACGCTCTTGTATTAAGTTATATTACTTTATGACAAAATTATACTTCTTGTTTGTATAGTGAGAAGCTATAATGCAGCTAAATAACTTTTTACTATCAACATATTGCTGATATTGATTAAAATGTCATCCAAACAAATTTACCTTCATAATATAATATAGTAAAACATCTTAGTTTTTAAACTTATCTTATATTCCGTAATAGAAATAAAAGTGATATTATATGCATAACGTGTTTAAAGGCAAACTGAGAATAAACCCTTTCAATAAAATGAAGTGGTGGATGATGTTTTTGGGGATGCAATATTCCATAACACCTCACTGGTGACGTGGGCTGAGTAAATATCATGTCTTTTACAAATTGAGGAAAATCCATCGATCCATTGTAACGTCTTTTGCATGCTGAGCAGCAGAATACAGGCAAATGGTGTAGATATTAACTAATACTGCGTTTAGTAGAAATATTTTAATAAAGCTTTACAAGCATACATTTTATAAAATATTATCTACACCTTAATAAAATTAATCAAGAATATTTGTAATGCAACATTTCAATAAATTTTATCTTCACTTGAATCTACACCTTGTAATAAGTTGTTTTTCTATACTTACCATTGAAATCTATCAAGTCACTCTAACTGTGCAGTTATTTACATGCTTTATATTTCTAACAAGTAGACAATTAGGATAACTAGTAATACATTAAGGGCATACTATTTTAAGTAGTTAAGGAATGTGATGCAAAACTTACTAAAGTCACATGTGCCTTCTAGAGTTAATATAAAATACACTAACCTCTCTATTACAAAGCAGAACTGCATCAAAGCCAGAAGGAAAGTAGATTCTTATATTATACTTTCAATTATATAAAAATTGTTTTGTTTTCAAATATATTTCATTGAGTTGGTTAGTAAAACAAATATTATAACAATAAATAAAGTAAATTAAATAGTGTATTAATTAACATTCGATATTGTTCATTCAATTTTTAATCTGAAAATATAACATCTAATAATTTTATGTTTCTAGTTAATTAGTTGAATATTAATTAAGATTGCTTTTTATAACTGTCTCAATGTTTAATGTTTTAAAGATATATTGCAATAATCTATGGAGACACTTAAAAGCGTCTCAAAATATTTTGAAAAATAGCATTATTTGCTGTAGGCCTGCAGAATCCAAATACTTGTAATTTTTAAAAGTTGTTAATTTATTCACCTGTAACAAATTGTTTTGTTTAAATATGATAATATGTGGCTAACGTTAAAAGAACTTTTTGTCATAGGTATAGAACAACATGTAATTATAAGAATAATATTAATACAAGCTGATTATTTATCAACAAATATAAGCTGATAAAACAAACAATAATTTTATTTTGTTATTTATAATGTGTTTTATACTTATCACTCTAAACATAAAGGAACTGTATTGTCACAAAATTTAATTTATAGACTCATTTATTTATGTGTATAAATTAATGAGTGTATTAACGACTGGTAAAGTTACTTTACTATCAATTTAAGCTAAGTGGTTTAGAAAATGAAATAATTAAAGCTCGATTTATCTTTTAGTAAAAGTAATATGAGATCAAACATTGTGAAAATGTTACTGTTAATACATGTTGATTACAGATTTATTTATTTTTTGTTTGTTTATGTATTATTCTTAAAATATTGTTTGTGACGTAAAAATATAATCGAACATAGATTTAGAACAATTTAGTTTAAGTGTAAATGAGCTACTTTTTAATTTTATTCAACTTCTTATGACTAAAACATTATTATATGCTAAAGGTACGTTTACCATTGTAATACATGTTTAAAGTATTATTCAATCTAGAAAGTTTTTAATATAATAAACATCTTATATACCCTTTTAACACACACGCACTTTACGTAGTCACTTTGAACTGTTTTAGCCTGTTTTAATTACAATAATTCTTCAAATAAGACAAACTAGTAGGCAAAGACATCAAACTAACTCATATGTTACGGCATTATTTACATAATTTAAACTAATTATAACTTTCATAGTGTAATTAACACTTAGGAATATGGCAATTATATTAGAATATTCAAGTTAATTAGGATATAAGTAAATATTCATTATGTTCCATGAATATTGAAGATATGCGTTGACGAATAACCTTTTTTTAGGTATACATAGTCACAATTGTAAACAATAAATATATATTCTTATACATGTTCATTTTTAATACAGACTAAATACCCTATCACTGAGCGAAATACATAAAAATAACAGGGATCCAAATATTGGAATATACAAGTGCTGGGTTTGTTTATATATTTCATATCTCCTGAATATAAATGATCCTTGATGAGGAAGTCGTTCTATTTCCTCCCTTTTATTACCGGACACATTTCCCTGAGAGAAGTTGTTTTCAAACTAAATATTACGGGTCTAAGTGTTTCCTATTTTCATTATTTTTTATAAAATATAGTATTAAAGTGTGTGTGGTAATATCGTACTATTCATGTTTGTAGGTAATTTTAACTTATAGAGTGTTCTTATATTCAACGACACTTGATATATTTTATAACTTTTTACTTCCATAATTAAATGAAAATTTTCTTTAAATGTACAGATATAGCACGAATAACTGGTAACTATTGTAAAATAATATGTATTGTATTAATTGTATGTTTAAAAAAATGTAAAAGGATGGTTTATTTAAGCAGGTGAAGTTAGGGCTAAAAATCTATCCTTAACACAACCTGGGGACAAACGGCTTAAGGATAACTTCCAAGACACTACCAGTGATCGGGCAGGCGGGCTGCGTGCAAGGACTGGATCACTCAGACGGTGACCCATCCAAGGTACAGCCACGCTTGATGTTGCTTGACTCCGTTATCTTACATTAACAAGGAACCCTCCACTGTGAGTATTTAATTATAGGGCTAATGTTTTATAATTGTTCAATGAATGTATAAACCTTGTAAAGATTACTTTTTTAATCATTAAACTTAGGATAAATACAAATAAAAACATTGGTGATGTTCATTGCTCACGATTATTATGTTCATTGCCTTATATTTAAATGTTCACATGACCTATCAAACATGAGATCAATATTAATTGAGAAACTAAATTAGAAAATATTAACCATAAAGTTTCAAATTTTGTATATCTTCTTAAAACAAATTTAGCCATTTTACAGTAAAAAGTAACATGGTTTGGATCTTGTTTGCTAGGATACAATTCTACTGTACATTTTTTAATGTTAAAATTGAGATTTTGTTACTTTAATTCAATTTAAAACTTAATGTATTGTTGTATTTTAATATTTAATATTTTAATTATTTTATATTGATTTAAATAATGTTACATTTAAGTAAATAATAACAATCTAGATACTAAAAATGTTCCATGTAGTGTTTAAGAGCTATATATAGCAAAATGACAGTGCAACTTAAATTTGATCCTCAGCGAACACCTGATGTTACGTTGTTATAAGTTTGGAGGAATGACCACGATCCATGATATACTTTTATTACATAACGAGGAACGATTACACCAAATAATCAAATACCTTAACCATGTAGTTTGTATAAACCAAAATAATTCAATATGCATAAGAATTAAAAGTTACTATCTTTGTCAAATATTTTTTACTTTCAAAATCAAATATTATCACATCAACTTATCAAGTGGTATGTATCGTTTTAGCAGTACTATTTGAAGTCTGATAAATTTTAATTAATGACCATAATGAAAAACCCCTAATCTAAACTGGTTGATAGAATATTTAACATGGAGTAATATTCTATAGTTTTTTACATAATCAAACGCCTTGGTCGGAGAAAATAAAATAGCAGTTGGTATTTTATTTAATGATCATAATTCTAAAGACATAATGTTTTACATAAAGACAAATAAATAAATAATTATATATATAAAAATAATAACACTTAGCAATCTTTTTGGTGTTTTTAATTTTCAAGATCGATTTCAGTCTCCTAAGACTATCATCAGTTGAAAAACAGAATATTCTGTTTTTCAACTGATGATAGTCTTACGAGACTGAAATCGATCTTGAAAATTAAAAACACCAAAAAGATTGCTAAGTGTTATTATTTTTATATATATAAATATATCAAGCAATCTATAAGCTACAAATGTCAATAAATAATTATGTCAATGAAGTAGACTTTTAAAGGGAAAATATTATTATTACACATTTATAATTATAAGATTATTTTTATTTTATCTCTCTTATACGATGGTGTATTTTTTCATTCTAAATTAATAAATCAATCAATACATGGTGGGGTGCAGGCTAAACTAATTATATATATATATATATATATATATATATATATATATATATATATATATATATTGTGACTCTAAATAGTTCTTATAAATTAAAAAATATTTTAAATTAAATAACATTTTCTAAGAAATTATAGGTTACACATGTAAACATATATAGGGTAATTCCGGGAGAGTTGGACCACCGGGTGAGATGGGCCAGCGGCCTAGTTCTGAAACTAGCCGGCTGAGTGCTCCACTGGTAGTATGCAGATGTCATGGCTGCTGTTATTTGTTAACTGTGAGTTTTTGTGATAATAATTACTTGATTTGGCTGAGTTATACACAGAAGTAACTTTCAGGTGAGTGAAAACTTTTTCCGTACTTTAGTTTTTAGTTTGTGAACACCGTATTTTCGTAATTTTATTGAGTTTTCAAGGTGTATATGCAAAATACAATAGTTGCATGTTCATTAAAACTTTCAACGGCGTCGCTATGACGTTTGAGGCCAACATGGCGGCCTGGTCCATCTCTCCCAGACAATCGGGAGAGATGGACCAGCTCGAGTCGGGATAGATGGGCCAGAAATTTATGCAGCTAAATGATCTATAAAGATTAATTTTTAATTCTAAACTTAGTTTTTAATTGTTTTTATGAAAAAAAACAAGTGTATAAAGTTATTATTTACTTGAGTCTAACTAACCAAAGAGACCCACGATGATAATCTGGTCCTTATATCCTAAATAAGCCTAATTTTATTATTATTTGACACAAAATGTAACACACAGCACGTCTTTTACGATGGTCTTTCCATACATCCTGTCACAATTAATTAGTTTCTTTACTTTTTACTTCCCCACTTTTTTAGGCTATAGCGCAACTCAAGTTTGCTACAAGGATCATATTATTGTAGGCTACTCTTTAGGCCCTATAGTTTGACTTATTTTTTTCATTTGTTTTAGGAAGAGATGCCTACAATGTACACACAGAAGCAAGGCTCTACGCGGGCGAGCTGGTCGGAGGAAGATCTACTTCAGGCGGCGAGTGCTGTAAGAGAACGCCAGATGGGAGTGAACGAAGCTGCCAGGTACTATAAAATACCAAAGTCTACTCTTAAAAGACGATTGTCGACAAACAACATTACGAAAGGCACTTGTGGACCCCCTTCAGTCTTGGGTATTGAAAATGAAAGAAAAATCGCGATCCACATCAAAAAGCTGCAAGCAAGTGGTTTTACTCCTACAAGGAACACTGTCCGATCAATGGCCTTTAAGCTAGCTGAACAATTAAATTTAAAAACCAACTTCAATCGTGAAACTCAAAAAGCTGGATATGACTGGCTACAATCGTTCCTAGACAGAAATCCGACATTAGCTATTCGTAAGTCAGAATGAGTTTCTAAAAACAGAGCCCTTGGAATGAATAGGGAGGCAGTTAAACAGTAATTTGATCTGTTAGGAAATGTTTTACAAGACAATTATTTGATGGGGAAACCAGGTAACATTTTCAACAGACGAGACGGGCCTGCAGCTAAATAACAGACCAGGAGAGGTAATTGCGGCAAAAGGATCCAAAGTTGTGACTTCTATCACCTCTGGTGAGACAGGCGAGACTGTGACTGTTGTGAGTTGTTTTAGTGCAGAGGGAAGTTACTTGCCACCCTACTGTATTTTTAAGTGTAAGAACAAAAAAGCTGAGTATGGAGACGGAATGCCTCCAGGTTCAACTGTAGCAATGAATGAAAAGTCTGCCTATATAAATTCTGATCTGTTTCTCGATTGGTTAAAAAACCAATTTGTGCCAAGGAAGCCTGCTGGGAAGGTATTGCTCATTCTTGACGGCCACGCCTCTCATTGTAGCTCGATTGAATGCTCGAGTATGCTGAACTAAATGACATCATACTTTTGAATCTGCCCAGTCATACTTCTCACTACCTTCAACCTCTTGACCGGAGCTTTTTCAAGTCTTTAAAATCGTACTTTTACTCTGACTGCAACACCTTTATGTTGAACAATCCATCACGGCAGATAACTCGACTTACATTTGGAAAACTCCTGTCTGATGGTTGGTCGAAAGCAGCAACAGTAGAAAACGCCATTTCTGGTTTTAAAAGATGTGGCATTGTGCCATTTGACATTGGAGCAATTCCTAATTACTGCTTCGTATCTCAAGCTGATGAAGACCAACGCGACATGGATAGGTCTACATCTGAAGACCCTGGTTCAGCAAATGAAAGCCCCAACAATCAGACAGAAAATGCGATGCCCAGTACATCTCCTCCTGTAGAAGATTGTGTAGAACCTGTAGATGAAAACCCTACACCCACCAAAACACTCAACAAAATTTCACCAATACCTGTGCTGAAAAAGAAAAAAACAATTCGTGGGCTTCAAGCAAGCGTATCAAAAATTTTGAACTCGGCAAACAATCTAAAAAGTATTGCCCAAGCCCAAGAAAAAAAGATGGAAACCCAGAAATTGAAAGAAGAGAGGAAGAGAAAACGTGCCCTAAAAGCCTCGTTTACAACGAAGAAAAATTCTGACAAGAAGGGTGTTGTTTACGAAGATAGCAGCGAAGAAATAAGTGAGTGGGATGAAAATCTGTGCGTTGGCTGTCTCGAAGATTATCGCTTAACAATCAGCAAAGCCGACTGGCTTAAGTGTGAAAAGTGTGCACGGTGGTACCACGAAAACTGTTCAAAGTTTGGACACTTGTGTAATTTCTGTGGAAAATTTGAGAAAAAACAGAAAAGGATGAAACTCATTAGGTTTATTAAGCAAGAAAAGCCCTAAGAAATGTTTACGTGTCAGATTTTTTCCAATATTTTATTTATCACAACATGTTTATGATTTTATGGCTTTGATCCATATTTGATGATCTTTATTGTTTGTTGTATTCTAAGTTTTACACAAGCCTAGTAACATTTCCAATTTTTTTAACTCTAAAACATGTAATAAACTGTTTTTAGGAAGAAAACACGAAAAATATATGTTTTGTCAACCTTTTACCACTGGTCCATCTCTCCCGGTATGGGTGGTCCATCTCACCCTATAGGTGTAGGTGAGATGGACCACCAGGCAAAAAACTATTTTTTTCGTTTAAATGGAATAAATACAAAAACAAAGTAATTGGGAATCATTTCCTTCGAGAATTAATTGTTGCAAACATAATGACGCTTACCAAAGTAGTTTTTGTCAAAAAATGGCAAACATGAGCCTTTAGAAAAAGGAGGGCCATCTCTCCCGGAATTACCCTACATATCTCATTTAATGTATATAACTAAAACATCCAACAATTTAAAACACATTAATATATGATATAATACATTTCAACAGTATATGAACAATTGTATATACTGCATAATAATAATATGGGCCTACGCTCTTGAAGTAGTAAAAACTGTCCATATAGTTGCAATGATTTAGAATAAATACTAAATTTCGATAAGTCATAAGGCAATAACAGTTTGCAAATCGATCTTCCTTAAGGAATAACATCTTCCAAAGTATTATACAATAACAATGTACGCCAGTTTAGACAACTTTGGAAGTTTTCTACGTTACATATAGTTTTCTTAGATAGTTGGAATATCTAATTAATAATTAAAGCAAATATTCGTTCAAGAGTAAAGAAAAGCATGTTACAAGAAAATTACATTAGTGAGTGGGTTTGTGTAATTAGTGTCAGTTGAATGTTAGGTGAAAAAGAATAACTATTACGATTCATCAACTGTGTAGTTAAAACCATAAAATAAACAAAAGAAAGGTTGAACAAATTGTAAAGTATTATAATATACAAGAAACAAAGTCTGATTCTTCATAAAATGACAACTTTTCTCGACCAATATGAAGAACAAGAAACTACAAGAAACTTGCCGTACGTCACAAGATGTAAATTCCATATTACTATAAGTGCAAGTAAATTTGTTACATTGTATTTACTGTGACTAAAACATTGATGCAAAAATGTTTTCCACGTTTTTGTAAAATGCATGAACATATTTTTCCTTTACAACTAGTTAGATTAAATTTCAACGCCAGATGACTATTATTTATTGTAAATGAAAATATAAAGAGCTATCAGAACCACAGCGTGATTCGGTGGTTTTGGTGCACTCATTTATGAAAAAAGACAGTTCCATATGTCACGGTGTATTATTGTAAAATGTCACTGGCCTTTGTTGCTCTTTTAGTTTTAAAAACATCTGTGTTTTGTAGTTACATTTATCGAAGCCATCAAGTTGATATTTACGTAAACAACATAATTATTTCTTTATCATTGCTTGGTATCTATTATATTTCTTCCGTGGGATGATAGAATATAAACAATTACCTATTAGAAAAAATTATAATGTATACTTATAGATTTTGAAAAAATTGTACGCTCTTTGTTTAGTCAAATTTTATATTATCATCAAACATTACAAAATTCTTCGTGAATTTCAGTGAAATAAATTTGTAAATTCATTTATGAACTTTTCAAAAAAGTTCAAAGCATATGTGAACCAAAACTTAAGTTGAATTTAAATATTTTTAACTTTCTTTATAAAATAGTACATATAATTATTACATATTTTAACACGGTACATATTTTACGGTAACCGGTTACGGTATATAATGTTCAATATTCCGAAACTATAGATATACTAAAACTAACTTTTTTTATACTAAAATTAATTTTACTTTAAACTCCAGTGAAGTGATTATTGTAGTTGATAGATATTTTTATAAATGTTGTAATGTTAAAATATGATCGTTGTTTAATTTTTTCTAAAAAATGCTTATATCATAGTACAATAAATTATCTCTTAAGAAAAATTACTATTTCAAAATTACTTATTATCCATGTTATGATTGTTTATCGATATATACGTGTCTACATTGATGCGATGTAAGAGGTAATAATTGTAATGGAAATAATGATTTTCAAACCAAATAGAATTATCAATAGGCTTATTAAAAGTCTGCATCACATAAGTAGACTTTAACACGTTCTAGGGTTGAAATCCAAACAAAACAACAAAGGACTAAACGGCAAACATTCCGAAAGAGCTTCTGTTAGTTTAGGAGTTTACGCAACCTAAGTCCGTCAGCTTTAAGTGTACATAGAACTTATGGGGTAAGTAAAACAAAAGTCATTTCCAGATAGTTGGCATGAATGACTCTATTACAGAAAGTTTTTTTATGACTAATCATTAAATATTATGTCTATTTGTATCATCTTTACAGTCTTTTATTATGTTTATAAAACCTTTCATTGTCAAGAGACAATTTGCTTAGTGTTTCTATATAATACCTTGTAAACTGTAAACTAAAACTACAAACGTAGTCTTTGCAAAACCGAAGCAAATACGGTTTCAAGTGTATCTTAACGATAGTTCATGATTCAAAAACAAATCAAGAAATAATGCAAAACATTTAATTTCGTACATTCAATTAATTATGGTCATATATTAACATTTAAAATAACTGTCATACAAACTTATCAATAACAGTTATCTTATTTCTACATTTGTCTCATGTCAAAATATAAAACATAAGTTTATTATGATTATTTATAGATACTTTGTTATTGAATTTCAATTTCAGGCATTTATTTTGTTTCATATAATAAAATTATATTAAATGCCAATTTTAAAACGAATAATAAAAACAAAACGATACCTTATACATTCTATTTTCAAATGTAACAGTAAATGTTAAAATAATTTCTGCTAAAAATTATCGTAACTAATAAAATTACGGAAGGGATGAATTTTGTTTGTATTACAATATTGTAATTAACATGGTATTTAATTATATAAAAAAATCCATAAAATAACTGTAAATATGTAGTGGAATCCCCAAATATTATAATTTACTATTTATAAGTTAAAAACATAAGTTTAGAACAACGTTTAAGAACCAGTTACATGATAGTTACGTTTTTTTACCGACCAGAAGTCAAATATTGCAAAATATATTCGCGGTGAAGATTTAGCCGATTATATTATATTACATTCAAAATCAGCCATGATGAGCCACGAAAGGAAACTTCAGCAGCTAATAATTCCGAATGGGCAGAGTTCCGATACCTAGATGTGATAACAGTTATCAGTTGCGAGATTCCGGAGTTTCCTACTCTCTAAATCTGTCATTTACGATATAAATTCAGTTTATAAGGAAATATACACTATGAAAAATAATTTGAAATTTGTTACTGAAACATCATTGAAGTAGAACACATTACTCATCAACAAATGTTGTACTACTCTTCAATATTGATTTAATGCTTAACTACACTTCTATTTTTAAACTGATGATATTATACATGTTCTATTAATTTTATCTAGCTACTTAAGTAAAATGTACATATCAGTTAAACGAACATTGTTAATGTTCTGGGTTTAATAAAACCTTTTGTATATAAAAAAGAAATAATAAACCAATAATTACAACTTTACTTTACTCTATCAGAAAAGATTTACTGAAGTGGCCGTAGATAAGGGGCTAAGGCGCTGGCTAGCCACGCTGCTTGTCCGGGTTGGATTCCCTGCCTCTCCCGTGGTTCGGAAATCACGTAAAGCTGTTGGTCCCCAGGTTAAGTGTTAGAGAGGTCTCCTTAGCCCTAACTTCGTCTGGTAAAATAAGACAATCTTTAACTTTTCTCTCTTTTATCACCATCTCACTACCTACAACTCATGATTTTGTGAAGCTATTTCCTGCATTGTATTTAAACTTTGTTTTATTTCGCTCTCAGTTTTAAGTACTCTTAAAACCAACAACTTGTGGTCGGGAGAGCTCGTAAACAAACAACCTCACAAACTACCGTAAAGTTTGCTCTTCAGTTCCATCTTGTTTGTCTTAGTCTTAGATTACTAGTCTTGACTAATAACATCTGATGATTAGTCACAGTGAAGTGTTGTGACTTAGCATTACACGCAACCCCTTTCTATTTTACTTATTTAATACCTTATATAAATGATAGTTCGTTTATAGAAACCGTGTCTTTTTTTCTTTCAGAATATACGTTTGATATATTTATCAATATCATAAAAAAAATTTATAATATCGTAGTGTAATATTCAGAATATTCTTTGGGCGTTAAAGAGTTTGGCTTGGTAACTTATTGTCTTCAAGAAAATAATTTTAAGAATGTTTTAATTATAATATGCTGGAAAGAGACTCCTTTTTAATAAATTGGTATGAACTGTACGTTAAGGTTGTTTGTATAGATAACTAGATTGGCATTGTTAATCTTACCAATCTTAATAAACTTGCAATTTAATTTGTGTGATAGAAACATTTGTAAAATATATAGCTTCTACCTGAACAAACACACTTAGGTTATTTAAATGTTTATAATTTAGATTTAAAACTGTATATGTAAAGTATACGTGTTTTTGGACTGATTTATATTTAAATTGAGTATATAAATAGCAGTTTACTGCATAGGTTGATTTTCTCGTTAAATACTTTTATACCTTATTAATTTTTATTTATTAGTGAACCCAGATTTAAAAATGTTTAGACATTAAATATATGTATTAATCAAAATCATTTAAAATATTAAATAGTACAAACATTTTTATTAGTGGCTATAAAGACTTTAGATTTTTTCTGATTATTAGTTGTTTTTTACTATAGATTGCGTTGTTAGTTATGATATTAAATAAGTAAAATAGAAAGGAGTTGCTTGTAATACTAAGTCACAACACTTCACTGTGACTAATTCACAAGTTAAAGACATACAAGTTGGAGATGAAGGGCAAACTTTAGGGTAGTTTGTGAGGTTGTTTGTTTACGAGCTCTCCCGACCACGAGTTGTTGGTTTTAAGAGTACTTAAAACTGAGAGCGAAATAAAACAAGGTTTAAATACAGTGCGGGAAATAGCTTCACAAAATCATGTAGGTAGTGAGATGGCAATAGAATCCAGTAAAGTTGTAATTAGTGGTTTATTATTTCTTTTTCATATACAAAAGGTATTATTAAATTCATAATATTAACAACGTACGTTTATCTGACATGTACATTTGATTTAATTAGCTAGATAAAATTAATGGAACACGTATAATTTCATCAGTTGAAAAATAGAAGTGTACCTAAGCATTAAATCAATATTGAAGAGATGTACAACATTTGTTGATGAGTAATCTGTTCAATTTCAATGATGTTTCAGTAACACATTTCAAATTATTCTGCAAATTGTAAACCTCCTTCTAAACAGGATTTATATCGTAAATGACAGATTTAGAGAGCAGGAAACTCTGGAACCGGACACATAACTCACATCTCGCAACTGATAACAGTTATCAAATACAGGTTGATATAGTTATCCTAGCTGTGTCCACTCCGAATTATTATAGCTGCCGACGTTTTCTTTTTATTTACGAAGTAGTTAATGAGGAATCAAATGACATCTAGCAAGTTGAAACCTTAGGATGTGGTCTACATGATATACTTCCAATATACAAGGGACATTTATAACTGATCGTCATGCATAAAACAAAGGTCATCCTAGGAGAACGGTAAGATTTACGTTTGAAAAAGATTTGTTTTTTATAATGAACTAAATATTTTTTTAAATAGTTGTTTACTACTAATATGTGTAATTATGTTGGTTTATGTCTAAAGTGAGCTGGAGTGAAATATACAAAGCAACCAGTAACTTAATTCGTTTGAGGTCTAACATAATTATTCCGTTGTTGTTTATTATTTGTTGTAATTCAAAAGTATATTTGTTCTCTGAGATTGAATAATCACAATTTTTTGTAGCCAATACTAATTGAAATCATTAAATTCAAATAAAGTAAAATCACGAAACCAATTACATCCATTTAAATAACAATTTTCATTGGTAGTATTGTATTACAAATTATTTTAAATGGATCTTTAGAATTAGCATTCTTTTATAAATTATCACGACTAAATATAATTAACTCTAGATAAGTAAATCTTTATATAGATTTAACAATTAGTAGTTTATTTTAGTTTTAATTTTATTTTTTTATTTTTTTTTTAATGTATCACGTATATTACATTAAAATTGCTCTCTATGCTCAGTAAACTTTCCACATCCTATAGGTTTTTTTTTATAATAAATAACTAGATAAACAATAAAATCTATTGTAAATATAAAGGTCCAATTATTCACATTTAAATAGAGAAGTATTGATTATTGAGATGGACAAATTTCAGAGTTCAGTTCTTTATTTTACAACATCTGAATATAAACGACTCTTAAATAGAAGAAATCCGCTCTATATCCGGCCTTTTACAACAGGCAATATTTTCTGAGAGGATTCATTATCTTTGTAAAGATTATAGTTTTAAGTGTTTCCTATTTCCATGTGTGTTATATTGAATTGGTGTAGAATGTTTAAACTCACAATAAATTAATTTTTGTAGAACAAGAACCAAATATGTAATTCTAGTTATTTACGACCATTAGTATAAAACATGCATTAATACATAAGGTAATGTAAAACAATGAACCGATAACGTGTATGTATATAAACACTAAAGGTTCTTATTTGTCTAATTATACATATTTACAAATGAAAATTAAATTAAATTTATAAATAAAAAGAAACAATGCCTAATACAGTAAATGACACCATTTAAATATGGTAATAGGAGTCATATGATTTTATGATTGCAATTTGTATTCTGACCAATTAAATTTTTCATTAATTGATTGATTTATGGCGTACTGATGGATTTTTAATTAATTCCATATTTCGAAGTATTATATTTTGGAGCACAAGAAAATACCAATATATATTTTCTAACTGATAAAATAGGTTAAGCTGTTGATATAGTTTACTAAGAGGCTACATGTCCAAGCTGAATGACACTCACATTTTAAAGTTGATGTCCAGGGTTTAATTCATGAGGTGGTGGATGTACAGATGCAACCCAAGACCCCAGTGATGTACACAGCATCGTGAGGTAATTGGGCAGCTACAGATTCAGTAGCGAATCCTGGTAACAAATATTGGAACTAAAAGCGTCTAGACCCTATGGTCTGGACAGAAGAAAAACTCTGTCCAGCACGCTAAGTTCTTGAGATTCCGTCCACGGTTGTTATAATCATACTTTATCAAGAAGAACTAAAGACAGTTTGAACGAGTAAGCTTCATAACGCTCACCCATACACCTTCATAACGCCCACCCATACACCTTCATAATGCCCAACCATACAACTTCATAATGCCCAACCATACAACTTCATAATGCCCACCCATACAACTTCATAACGCCCATCCATACACCTTCATAATGCCCAACCATACAAATTCATAATGCCCAACCATACAAATTCATAACGCCCACCCATACACCTTCATAATGCCTACCCGTACACCTTCATTACGCCCACCCATACACCTTTATAATGCCCACACATACACCTTCATAATGCCCAACCATACAACTTCACAACGCCCACCCATACAACTTCATAATGCCCAACCATACAAATTCATAATGCCCAACCATACAAATTCATAACGCCCACCCATACACCTTCATAATGCCTACCCGTACACCTTCATTACGCCCACCCATACACCTTTATAATGCCCACACATACACCTTCATAATGCCCACCCACACAGCTTCATAATGCCCAACCATACAACTTCATAATGCCCAACCATACAAAATCATAATGCCCACCCATACACCTTCATAACGCCCACCTATACACCTTCATAACGCCCAACCATACAACTTCATAATTCCCAAACATACACCTTCATAATGCCCAACCAAACACCTTCACAATTTCTACCCATACAACTTTATAACGCTCACCCATATACCTCATAATGCCCACCCATACTCCTTCATAACGCCAAACCATACACTTTCATAACGCCCACCCATACACCGTCATAACGCCCACTTATGCACCTTCATAATGCTCAACCATACACATTCATAATGCCCACTCATACACCTTCATAATGATCACTCATGCACCTTCATAATGCTCAACCATACACCTTCATAACGCCCACTTATACACCTTTATAATGATCAACCATACATCTTCATAATGCCCACTCATATACCTTCATAATTCCCAACCATACAGCTTCATAATGCCCAACCATACACCTTCATAATACCCACAAACAATCCTTAATAATCTCTTACTCATCCTTACACGTGCGGTGTAAGTGACTTCAAATATTTGACTTTCTTACAAACTGTACAATCGTTACAGATTATCGTCTTCTCCTTAATCAAGAATAAGATTAAATCCTTTACGTGTACACCTTAAAACCATAATAACATGATTCAAACAATAAACATTTATTTTCTATGAGGCCATTTCAGTAAAAGGACTAATAGATGCATTTGTAATATACCTTACAATGGCGTTCATGCTAGAACCTTACAACACGATTTTACAGTTAATTGGACTCGGTACGGTAAGTCACTTGGTGCGAATATAAAATAATTGCTACCCTTTTACCAGAATGTATCCGATTTTAACATAAATTGATTCCCTTTTTTAACAAGGAAAACAATTAAAATCTATTATCCATATGAGTAATGTCTTTAAACATAGTAATTTGGTAAAGACGTTAATATAGTTCATTTATCTTTGATTGCAACAAGAAAAAGTAATATATGTTTGAGAAAAATATTTAGAAATTATATATATTAGAACATAACTTCTCTGTTTAAAATGTTATGTTCTAATAACGTCAGGTACACAACAGTAAGGGAACACAACAGGTAGTTACTGTCAGCGGTAATTGGCTGTCAAATATAATTCGTCCACATTGAAACATGTGTTGCTCTGTTTAAGTAAAACTTACGATCTAAAAACGCGAGAGTTTTGTTAGAGAACAGAACAGGCAGTTACTGCCAGCATTAATTGGCTGTCAAATATAGTTCGTCCACATTGAAACATGTGTTGCTCTGTTTAAGTAGAACTTACGATCTAAAAACGCGAGAGTTTTGTTAGAGAACAGAACAGGCAGTTACTGCCAGCGGTAATTGGCTGTCAAATATAATTCGTCCACATTGAAACATGTGTTGCTGTGTTTAAGTAGAACTTACGATCTAAAAACGCGAGAGTTTTGTTAGACAACAGAACAGGCAGTTACTGCCAGCGGTAATTGGCTGTCACATTTAATCCTGCTATTTTTTCACTTATATTGCTGTGTTTTAGTTGAAGTTACGTTCTAATAAAGTCAGAGTTCAGTTAGAGCACGTGTAGCAGTTCCCTGCCCGTTTCCTACAGTACTAGTCTAACACTTTAGATTGTTTTCACAGGATTAAGTTTTACTCAAACACAGCAACATATGTTTAAATGTGGACGAATTATATTTGACAGCCAATTACCACTGACAGTAAAGCCAATTATTAATAAAGCCCGTGGAAGGTACTGGTTTGCTTACAAACTTATCACCGGTATAACTATTACTTACGTTTAACTCAAATACAGTAAAACAATCAACAGAAGGGTTAAGTGTGACTGCCTATTAATTTCCTATTATAAAAAAGGTTTTAATGTTTATTTATTATTTAAACATATATTACACCTTACAGATAAATGAACTCAGTTGGGGTTGAGATTAGTCAAATTAAATGTTTTAGTTTAATGAAGTTTTAATTTAAAACTTCAATACAAGAGGATGGACGTGGAGGTGGCTGAATGAGGGATCGGTGATGAAAGGGTGGAATACGGTATAGCTGGATAGCTGCTCGAGGTAGGTCTGTAACGGACGTTGGTTTTCGTAGATCCAAGTCCTATCAGAATGTTTTCAACCAGTTCTTCAGCATTTTGTGGTGTTTCTGAGGAAAAAGAATCGTGGAGCAGTACTTTTTTGATCGTCTGAGAGCATACAATCCTAAAGAAAGGTTATTCCAGGTGTCTTGTTCACGTTTAATCGGCCCCGCGCAGACAATATATTCCAAAAGGCTCTCTTCGCCTCTTCGTTGAAGTCCTTCAGTGATCGGTAGGCATCCTAAGGAATTAGAATAATGCATAATAATCTATAATTTGTTATAAATTATTATTATAATACAAAACCTCAATACAACAGAATGGATTAAGACTAATTATAGTTCAACCTCCCATATGTTTATTTGACTGTTACGACATTAAATTACTAAGTTTGGACTTCTCAGAGCATCAATTATGTCTAATTTATAAAGATTATTTCATAAGAAAATGATGTCTATACAATTACAAATGAAATTAAACATAAATTGAAAATATTAAAGAATAGTTTTCTATTTTTTATAAGCATACAATTCAAACCTAATAACCGTCTTATGTGATAAGATAACAATAGCCTTTATAAGCTGGCTAGTAAATATAACTTTCAAATTTAATTTTATACATACAAATATAAAATAAAGACTACCATACATCGTTTATACATTTATTTTATTTTATAAATACATAATTCGTATCTACCTTAGTAAAATTACTTTCCAAAACATTTTTAATTATATTATACTGACAAGAATGTATATGGTATAAGTGTATGTCCATCAAAATTATCAACTAATGTAATTAGTAAATGTTAGTTGTAATAATTGACAAAAAAGTTCAGTATCAGTACTTTCAAAAATTGGTAATATTTTAACTTCGTATAAAACTAAAACTTCGAACAGAAATGGGAAATTACTACTCAATTATAATCTCATGTTTTAATAAAAATAAAGTAAAAATAAAACAGTTACAGTAATTTAAAGGTTCTTATCGTAAAAAGTATACCTGTTCATTATTTACGACATGTGAACCATTGTTCATTTAACTATAAGGTCTCAGTCAGACAAAAAACCAGGCAACCAATTGTTGCCTGGAGCTGAATTATTGTTGCTTTGGTTTCATCAATCTCTCTAAATAAATAAGATTTTTTTACGACTATGACTTTAACAAATTATTATCACTTATTAAAATAAATACCACAAAAAACGTTCACATAATTCAACTTCTATTTAATAAAATTAATAATAACATAAATCTGTAAAGTAAATTTATCTTAGAAGATATGAAAAGTAACTCTGTTTTATAAAAATCGTTCTTATATTAAGGAACTATACTGATTCATCAACGTTTAATTCAACAGGAAAACGTTAGGATAAATAAATGAAGCCACTATTATTTATCAGACGTCTTCACAAGGAAGTTAGCATGTCTTTAATTAAAAGTTGACTTACTTTTTTTGTTATACTTAATTTTACTTACAAACTTTAGGACCGACATTTCTGGCCATTCTATTACTTCCATTTCCAATCAAAATAATAATTCTTTTGATATGTTTACATTAATTTAATTGTTTATTTGTACATTGCCAAAGACAGTTCTTTGGTGTAATTTAGATGTTCAAGTCAAATTTACGTTTAATACTGTTAAAGAAATTACTCATGACACTAATGACTGTTGGTTTTATTTCTTCTTTTAAATCCCCTTTGATAGGTAAAGTAAGATATGTCTATTAGGGAGGAATATAATAAGAAAAACCAAAAACTAATAAAAATATATTATATTTTTTACAAATACACTACTTAAACAGATTTGTTGAGTAACCGAACTCGTTATCTACTGTACTTTTAGCTAAGCCTATAGTTAAATTATTCACCATATTTCATTTAACAGAGAAGGACAACATAGAGCAGGAAATAACTAAAAACGGCGAAATAGAAGTCGAGTTTGAGCAACGCTTGGTAAGAGGATTTCAGAAACCGGTTTTAATGAGCCAATCGATAAGCGCACCCTTGAACGGAGTCGTATCTCCAGAAATGGTAGATGATTTCAACTGTCAACGAAACGTTACGTTGAATTATTCTCGCCTACCTAATCCACTAGAGTGTTATCTAAATAGATTTGAGGTAACAGATGGGTTAAAAGCTAGCTTGTTGATCAAATTTATCAAAAACATGTTAGCTTTGAAAAAGGAAACTAAATTAAAATACAGTGAGATTTTAGAGATTATCTTGGGATATGCAAATGGTCCTATGTACAGTAAAAAATTAAAGTGTAAAGAAGAGAGGGACACTGTAAGCGAAACACACCTAATTATTCTAAAACAATTCATTCCAATGGGGCTGAGATAAAACTTAAAGAAAACAATGGTAAACCGTCCACAGAGGTCTGGGGAACCATTAGAAGTATACATAAATGAATTGAAAATCTATGGTGAGGTACTTAATACTAGATACACCGAAGAAGAACTTGTAGAAATTGTTAAATTAGGATTAAATCCTGAAACTAGAGCTAAATTAGTATTTGTGGGAAATCCTACCAGCTATGTAGACCTAGATAGCATGTGTATTCAAGTACAAAATGTATGTTACAACGATGTACAATGTAGAGAGGTAAGAGCATACCTACCACCTAAGCTTAGCGTTAGCCGTGCTGTAAACAATGTAGATGATCGAAAAACATGTTTTATATGTAATAAATATGGACACATAGCGAGGGATTGCTATCAGAATAAGAACACACAGAAGCACACACAGCACACACAGCAGTACAAAAAAGTTTTCACACCACCCAATAAACAATATAACACAGTAAAATACAATAGACCCGGAACGAGTTTTACACAGAAGGAATTACAACACAGAAGCCAAAAAACTAGATTATGGGAGGGAGTTGGCCAAATTCAGATCTCGTGTCGATCCCCTCCCAGAAATCCAGCAAAATGTAAACAAAAACAAACCCGTACACAACAATACAGCAGACGACAAGATAACTCACTCGACTGTAAACAATAACAGTGCTAATAGGGAACACAGTCTAAACATTTTACCAACTATTGAAGTTATAGTAAACAACAAAGTTTATTGTTTGTTGTTTACTATAAACAATTGACAAGACAATAAACAATTGACAAAATTGTTTATTGTCTAAAAATAAACAATTTTTAGACACACAACCCAAAAAATCTTTTAATGGGCTCTAAACTCCATTTATTATAGTTTCCGTACATTATTAAATTGTGTTTCTTAAATTTATTGATGCTTCTAATATAACTAGATTATAGACATGCTGCAAGGATCGTTGAGGCATTTTGGTTTTTGTATTACTACCACTCAGATATACATCTCTGTTTTCCAGCCTTCCGTGTTACTAAGTCGTGGTTTAGGTGTTAGATAGAACGTTAAGTCGTTTGATGATTGCTCCATTAGGCTGGAAACTGTTCCTTGCACGGAAACAAAAAGCTGACTGACTTTGACTCGACAGAGTACTTGTTTAAATGTGATTTAAGTATTTAATTAGTAAAAGAATTCTTACTATGTTTTTTGTGTGTAAAATGTTTAAGGTGAAATTTCCAAAGTGTTTTTTTATCCTATCGGTTTTTATGTGTTCCAAGTCTTATTCAAAGTTTTGTTCATTTTGGATTTTTTCATATCGGTTTCGTTAATTTGGATATTGTAGAGGGCTTTTAATTAAATTAAACAAAAAACTTAATTTTTAACATTAAACTGTGAAATGAGTAATGGAGACTGTGTTCCCTATTAGCACTGTTATTGTTTACAGTCGAGTGAGTTATCTTGTCGTCTGCTGTATTGTTGTGTACGGGTTTGTTTTTGTTTACATTTTGCTGGATCTCTGGGAGGGGATCGACACGAGATCTGAATTTGGCCAACTCCCTCCCATAATCTAGTTTTTTGGCTTCTGTGTTGTAATCTCCTTCTGTGTAAAACTCGTTCCGGGTCTATTGTATTTTACTGTGTTATATTGTTTATTGGGTGGTGTGAAAACTTTGTTGTACTGCTGTGTGTGCTGTGTGTGCTTCTGTGTGTTCTTATTCTGATAGCAATCCCTCGCTATGTGTCCATATTTATTACATATAAAACATGTTTTTCGATCTTCTACATTGTTTACAGCACGGCTAACGCTAAGCTTAGGTGGTAGGTATGCTCTTACCTCTCTACATTGTACATCGTTGTAACATACATTTTGTACTTGAATACACATGCTATCTAGGTCTACATAGCTGGTAGGATTTCCCACAAATACTAATTTAGCTCTAGTTTCAGGATTTAATCCTAATTTAACAATTTCTACAAGTTCTTCTTCGGTGTATCTAGTATTAAGTACCTCACCATAGATTTTCAATTCATTTATGTATACTTCTAATGGTTCCCCAGACCTCTGTGGACGGTTTACCATTGTTTTCTTTAAGTTTTATCTCAGCCCCATTGGAATGAATTGTTTTAGAATAATTAGGTGTGTTTCGCTTACAGTGTCCCTCTCTTCTTTACACTTTAATTTTTTACTGTACATAGGACCATTTGCATATCCCAAGATAATCTCTAAAATCTCACTGTATTTTAATTTAGTTTCCTTTTTCAAAGCTAACATGTTTTTGATAAATTTGATCAACAAGCTAGCTTTTAACCCATCTGTTACCTCAAATCTATTTAGATAACACTCTAGTGGATTAGGTAGGCGAGAATAATTCAACGTAACGTTTCGTTGACAGTTGAAATCATCTACCATTTCTGGAGATACGACTCCGTTCAAGGGTGCGCTTATCGATTGGCTCATTAAAACCGGTTTCTGAAATCCTCTTACCAAGCGTTGCTCAAACTCGACTTCTATTTCGCCGTTTTTAGTTATTTCCTGCTCTATGTTGTCCTTCTCTGTTAAATGAAATATGGTGAATAATTTAACTATAGGCTTAGCTAAAAGTACAGTAGATAACGAGTTCGGTTACTCAACAAATCTGTTTAAGTAGTGTATTTGTAAAAAATATAATATATTTTTATTAGTTTTTGGTTTTTCTTATTATATTCCTCCCTAATAGACATATCTTACTTTACCTATCAAAGGGGATTTAAAAGAAGAAATAAAACCAACAGTCGTTAGTGTCATGAGTAATTTCTTTAACAGTATTAAACGTAAATTTGACTTGAACATCTAAATTACACCAAAGAACTGTCTTTGGCAATGTACAAATAAACAATTAAATTAATGTAAACATATCAAAAGAATTATTATTTTGATTGGAAATGGAAGTAATAGAATGGCCAGAAATGTCGGTCCTAAAGTTTGTAAGTAAAATTAAGTATAACAAAAAAAGTAAGTCAACTTTTAATTAAAGACATGCTAACTTCCTTGTGAAGACGTCTGATAAATAATAGTGGCTTCATTTATTTATCCTAACGTTTTCCTGTTGAATTAAACGTTGATGAATCAGTATAGTTCCTTAATATAAGAACGATTTTTATAAAACAGAGTTACTTTTCATATCTTCTAAGATAAATTTACTTTACAGATTTATGTTATTATTAATTTTATTAAATAGAAGTTGAATTATGTGAACGTTTTTTGTGGTATTTATTTTAATAAGTGATAATAATTTGTTAAAGTCATAGTCGTAAAAAAATCTTATTTATTTAGAGAGATTGATGAAACCAAAGCAACAATAATTCAGCTCCAGGCAACAATTGGTTGCCTGGTTTTTTGTCTGACTGAGACCTTATAGTTAAATGAACAATGGTTCACATGTCGTAAATAATGAACAGGTATACTTTTTACGATAAGAACCTTTAAATTACTGTAACTGTTTTATTTTTACTTTATTTTTATTAAAACATGAGATTATAATTGAGTAGTAATTTCCCATTTCTGTTCGAAGTTTTAGTTTTATACGAAGTTAAAATATTACCAATTTTTGAAAGTACTGATACTGAACTTTTTTGTCAATTATTACAACTAACATTTACTAATTACATTAGTTGATAATTTTGATGGACATACACTTATACCATATACATTCTTGTCAGTATAATATAATTAAAAATGTTTTGGAAAGTAATTTTACTAAGGTAGATACGAATTATGTATTTATAAAATAAAATAAATGTATAAACGATGTATGGTAGTCTTTATTTTATATTTGTATGTATAAAATTAAATTTGAAAGTTATATTTACTAGCCAGCTTATAAAGGCTATTGTTATCTTATCACATAAGACGGTTATTAGGTTTGAATTGTATGCTTATAAAAAATAGAAAACTATTCTTTAATATTTTCAATTTATGTTTAATTTCATTTGTAATTGTATAGACATCATTTTCTTATGAAATAATCTTTATAAATTAGACATAATTGATGCTCTGAGAAGTCCAAACTTAGTAATTTAATGTCGTAACAGTCAAATAAACATATGGGAGGTTGAACTATAATTAGTCTTAATCCATTCTGTTGTATTGAGGTTTTGTATTATAATAATAATTTATAACAAATTATAGATTATTATGCATTATTCTAATTCCTTAGGATGCCTACCGATCACTGAAGGACTTCAACGAAGAGGCGAAGAGAGCCTTTTGGAATATATTGTCTGCGCGGGGCCGATTAAACGTGAACAAGACACCTGGAATAACCTTTCTTTAGGATTGTATGCTCTCAGACGATCAAAAAAGTACTGCTCCACGATTCTTTTTCCTCAGAAACACCACAAAATGCTGAAGAACTGGTTGAAAACATTCTGATAGGACTTGGATCTACGAAAACCAACGTCCGTTACAGACCTACCTCGAGCAGCTATCCAGCTATACCGTATTCCACCCTTTCATCACCGATCCCTCATTCAGCCACCTCCACGTCCATCCTCTTGTATTGAAGTTTTAAATTAAAACTTCATTAAACTAAAACATTTAATTTGACTAATCTCAACCCCAACTGAGTTCATTTATCTGTAAGGTGTAATATATGTTTAAATAATAAATAAACATTAAAACCTTTTTTATAATAGGAAATTAATAGGCAGTCACACTTAACCCTTCTGTTGATTGTTTTACTGTATTTGAGTTAAACGTAAGTAATAGTTATACCGGTGATAAGTTTGTAAGCAAACCAGTACCTTCCACGGGCTTTATTAATAATTGGCTTTACTGTCAGTGGTAATTGGCTGTCAAATATAATTCGTCCACATTTAAACATATGTTGCTGTGTTTGAGTAAAACTTAATCCTGTGAAAACAATCTAAAGTGTTAGACTAGTACTGTAGGAAACGGGCAGGGAACTGCTACACGTGCTCTAACTGAACTCTGACTTTATTAGAACGTAACTTCAACTAAAACACAGCAATATAAGTGAAAAAATAGCAGGATTAAATGTGACAGCCAATTACCGCTGGCAGTAACTGCCTGTTCTGTTGTCTAACAAAACTCTCGCGTTTTTAGATCGTAAGTTCTACTTAAACAGAGCAACACATGTTTCAATGTGGACGAATTATATTTGACAGCCAATTACCGCTGGCAGTAACTGCCTGTTCTGTTCTCTAACAAAACTCTCGCGTTTTTAGATCGTAAGTTCTACTTAAACAGAGCAACACATGTTTCAATGTGGACGAATTATATTTGACAGCCAATTACCGCTGGCAGTAACTGCCTGTTCTGTTCTCTAACAAAACTCTCGCGTTTTTAGATCGTAAGTTCTACTTAAACACAGCAACACATGTTTCAATGTGGACGAACTATATTTGACAGCCAATTAATGCTGGCAGTAACTGCCTGTTCTGTTCTCTAACAAAACTCTCGCGTTTTTAGATCGTAAGTTCTACTTAAACAGAGCAACACATGTTTCAATGTGGACGAATTATATTTGACAGCCAATTACAGCTGACAGTAACTACCTGTTGTGTTCCCTTACTGTTGTGTACCTGACGTTATTAGAACATAACATTTTAAACAGAGAAGTTATGTTTTAATATATATAATTTCTAAATATTTTTCTCTAACATATATTACTTTTTCTTGTTGCAATCAAAGATAAATAAACTATATTAACGTCTTTACCAAATTACTATGTTTAAGGACATTACTCATATGGATAATAGATTTTAATTATTTTCCTTGTTAAAAAAGGGAATCAATTTATGTTAAAATTGGATACATTCTGGTATAAGGGTAGCAATTATTTTATATTCGCACCAAGTGACTTACTGGTACGGTAAGTTGGTACAGTCCAATTAACTGTAAAATCGTGTTGTAAGGTTCTAGCATGAACGCCATTGTAAGGAATATTACAAATACATCTATTAGTCCTTTTACTGAAATGGCGTCATAGAAAATAAATGTTTATTGTTTGAATCATGTTATTATGGTTTTAAGGTGTACACGTAAAGGATTTAATCTTATTCTTGATTAAGGAGGAGACGATAATCTGTAACGATTGTACAGTTTGTAAGAAAGTCAAATATTTGAAGTCACTTACACCGCACGTGTAAGGATGAGTAAGAGATTATTAAGGATTGTTTGTGGGTATTATGAAGGTGTATGGTTGGGCATTATGAAGCTGTATGGTTGGGAATTATGAAGGTGTATGAGTGGGTATTATGAAGATGTATGGTTGATCATTATAAAGGTGTATAAGTGGGTGTTATGAAGGTGTATGGTTGAGCATTATGAAGGTGCATGAGTGATCATTATGAAGGTGTATGAGTGGGCATTATGAATATGTATAGTTGAGCATTATGAAGGTGCATAAGTGGGCGTTATGACGGTGTATGGGTGGGCGTTATGAAAGTGTATGGTTTGGCGTTATGAAAGAGTATGGGTAGGCATTGTGAGGTGTATGGGTGGAAATTGTGAAGGTGTTTGGTTGGGCATTATGAAGGTGTATGTTTGGGAATTATGAAGTTGTATGGTTGGGCGTTATGAAGGTGTATAGGTGGGCATTATGAAGGTGTATGGGTGGGCGTTATGATTTTGTATGGTTGGGCATTATGAAGTTGTATGGTTGGGCATTATTAATTATAATACATTATGTTTACAAATACTAAAAATATATATGAACTGCAGATGTTTAAGGTTTTTTTAACATATTTCTCTTCAGGTAATTACAAGTATAATTCATTTACATATTAAAAAAAAAACACTAATAAAAAGTGTATGACTAGATTACTTTACATTATAATATTTCTCAACAAATTTGATTAATGTTACCGTTTCATTTCTGCTTATTTTACTTCACCCCACTCAAGTATGGTTCGTTTAGTATTATTAGGCTAGGTTCAATTCCATAAAAATAAAATTGTCTTGTATACAGCTCCACATAATAGCCGGGAAATGTGTTCACAGCTATAAAACAAGCGGAATAAATTCATCTTTCCAGCATGATGAAATATTCAACGTTGCTCATTTATAAATTGTTTAACCAGATTTTTTTGCTTTTGTCCCAATGAAAAGTACTTTTATGTCTCACTGTATAGCATTATTTTTTCCTTGTAATATATTAAAGTTTTGACTTAAAGTTTAATGTGTTCTTTGAATGTTTTTCCAGTAATATAAAACCTTTCATTTACAAAATCTGGTTAGTAATGTTTATCAAGAATCTCATAAAAATATAGAATACAGAAATGTATTATACATTTAAAGTTCTGTTACACTATTATTATTATATACGTTATCATATAAAATGTTAACAAAACTGGGGTTTTAACAGTAATTAAATTTTTTTTTTATTTTGCTTAAAATAAATTTACTTGTTACTACAACTAGATTTAATTAGTCACGCTCTGGTTCATAATCCATCTCGTAGATTTTTATACCTTTACTAATTAATATGACTATTATATAAATATGGGTAACATTACTGTCATATAATAGTGAATGATGTATTTTTTTCTAACCCTGATTGTATTTAATAGGGGTAAATTCTTTACATCATCATACACCAGCAATATATGCAAACATCATATTATATTAAAGACCAAATTACTTAGTATGGGAGTAATTTTAGATTAAAAACGGGATTAATAATAATATAAAACTCATGATTTGCTATTTTGTATAACTATTACAACTAATAAAATATTAATTTTTGTAGTAAAGTTACTTATAACTGTAAAATTATGCGCTTATAACTTATTTTAGAATCGTTTTATTACTTAATTTTACTGCACCTAAAAATAAAAATATTTTTCCTTTATATTTACCTCTTTCTTTTTTAATTGTTGTACATGTAAAAAATTTTGTTCTCATTTTTTCCCCAGACCATCGTAGTGGATGCAGTAAACGATAGTAAACAAACTAAGGCACAATACTACAAATGCAATTAGATTACAAAACGTGTCTTCGATAATTATTTTATAGCATTTGATTTTAATTTTGTTTAACCCTCAAAACAATTATTGATCACATATCACACCTGAAAAAAATACCAAAAAGACAATCTGTAGTCATAATTTTAGTATAGATGACTTTTAAATATTTACTATATTCTTAAAATCCCATTAACTTACTTAATAACATGTTAGTACTTGATAGTAGTTAAGTTTTGTTGTTCCCCAAAATGAATTATATTTTTTCTTTCAAAGTACATTTCAATGAGCTTCTAAAAGACTTTCTCTTCAAACAATGCAAAAGTCAACTCATATGTCATGTCACAGTGTATTGTTGCCACGTGTCAAAGCTCCCTTGTGACATTGTTTTGTTACTCTTTTGTGTTTTTACAATTGAGTTACCCTGAAAACCTTTTCGGCAGTAGTAACAAAATTTTACACAAAACATTTAGAAATAATTTCTGAGTGCGTGTAGGATGTTAAGAAGTCACTATAGCCAGTTAAATTGTATCCTAGAATATTAAACTGCGGAAAACTATTTATGAGATTCAGGGTAATTAACAAAAACTATTTTATATTTGTTTTAATTGTAATAAAAAAAATAATAAAAACACTTTTATTTTACAAAAAAGACCAGTATTTTAACCATTTTAATCATTTTTTAAATACAAAACGCCTATAGTATATTCAGTGATATCGGAAAAATTAACATAGTAAA
>JAQJVL010002522.1:0-94215 GCA_035578905.1 Stictocephala bisonia
GTAGTGGTAAGAACGGAAAAGCTCCATATCTTTTTAAGAAATGTTAATTAATTATCTTTCTTTCCAGGTGAACCTAAATGAGGGCAAGGGAAGATGGGAAATCTAATTACATCGAAGCCACGGGTTTTATTTAAAGGGAGGACGTGAAAAGAGTTTGGAACTAAGATTCATCAAGATGTTATCAGTTAATGATGAAGTAACATCTTCTCTCAGCGTTAGTTTATTTCAAAAGCTTGCTCCTCTTAGGTTAAAATACAAATTGCTTAAGAAGCAGTACAAAAAAGCAATTAGAAAAGCAAAATCATCACATGCTCTTAACAGGATCAATGGTTCTTCAAATAAAATGAAAACCATTTGGAGTCTAATTAATAACAACAGACCTTCAAAGCAACGTGACTCTGCAGTACAATCGCTTAAATCCTGCAGTGGTAACATATATGACCCTCAATTGATTGCCAACTCATTCAATTCATTCTTTTCAAGCATAGGCTTATCTACCCCCTTCAGCAGTGCTAACTGTGTGTTGAATTCTTCAAAAGTAACTCCCATTGGGAGCAGTAGTCCAAAGTCAATGTATTTATTTGAAACATCTAAGACAGAAGTGGAGAATGAGATCCTTGCACTGAAACCCAATCATTCGGCAGGTGCAGACGGTGTCTCTTCACATCTACTACAGCTTGTGTCTGACCTAGTGTCATCACCCCTCTGCTACATTATCAACCTCTCGTTTGATACTGGCAGCTTTCCTAAAGCGCTAAAACATGCTATAGTACGACTAGTTCATAAGAAAGGGGATAGAACGGATCAAAACAATTACCTCTCCTCTCTACTTTCTCGAAGGTCTTTGAAAGGGTTTTCCTCTCCAGGCTACTGTCGTTCCTCGAGCGCAATAGTCTTCTTTCGTCCCATCAATATGGATTTACCAAAAACAAATCGACTGTTGATGCTGTAAATGCTTTCGTATCTGCGACAGCTCAGGCTCTTGACGGTGGTAAACCATCAGTCGGCATTTTCTTCGATTTACGAAAGGCATTCGACATGGTAGACCATAAAATACTGCAAGAAAAAATCAGTTCTATGGGTATTAGGGGTAAAGCCCATTCGTGGATCTGCTCCTAACTCAGTGGTAGAACTCAGCAGGTAAAAATTCCTTTTACTGACTCAGGGAACTGTGAACAGTGGGCCACCTCTTCTACGGAACTGGTTCCTGTGGGGGTTCCTCAGGGTTCAGTTTTGGGGCCTGTATTGTTTCTTCTATTCATAAGTGATCTTCCCTTAGGAGTGGGTGATCAACTAACAGAGATTTGCCTATTTGCTGACGACACTTCTTTGTCCATTTCAGCTGCCGACCGGACAGACATTATCGTTAAGGCATATGAAAAGGTAAATGTACTCCTTCAGTGGTTCAGTTCAAATAAAATGGTTATTAATAGTAATAAAACGCAAATAATTGATTTCCGAATAAATAAAAGCGAAAATGCTAATCCACTTACATTCTTCATAGGAGACTCAGAAATTAATACTACCTCCACAACAAAAAACATCTTCGCTTCAAAGAACACATAAACCAGGTTAGCAGGCGTCTAAGCTCTGGGGTCTTCATTCTCAGAAACATATCATCATACCTAGACGCTAGTGTAGAGTTGGCTGCTTACTGTGAGGTTGTTTTTCCGTTCTTAAACTACGCTGTGGAGGTATGGGGCTATGAAAACTTCAGAACTAAATTTATATTCAGACTCCAAAAAAGAGCGATTAGGACCATCTTTAAGAAACCCTTCCACATTTCATGTAAGCCACTTTTTCAGGAGCATAATATTCTAACATTTCCATCTCTTTACATCTTAAAATCAATCTTGTTTGTCCGAAAAAATATAAAGCTTTTCCAATCCAATAGCCAAATCACACACACTTACAATCTTCGCTCAAAACACAACATCAGTTTACCGCCTCATAAAACAAGCTTCTATGAGAGACAAGTTTCATGCAGTGTGGTCAGGCTCTTCAACTCGCTACCGGACTCATTAAAATCTGAAAGAGGCGTGGTCAGATTCGAAAAAATCTGAGAGAAGTAATGCTGCGGGGCGCTTTTTACAGTGTTCCGGAATTTTTGTCAATGTCATTGGTTCCTTAATTGCAGGTAACTTCTTTTGTTAGAAGTAGTAATAATATTGTTTTAAAATCTATGATTACTATTATACTTATGGTTATTTTTATTGTTTTATAGATGATTGACGCTATTATTCAACTGTTTGTGTTGTTTATTTTAAATACAGATGATTTGATTTAAATAAAGATGATTAAGTCACTTCAAGTAGCCTGCTTACGGTTTAAATAGGTAAATAGAATCAATTTAACTTAACTTTTTGTTTCTTTTTAACTTGATATGATAAACAAACAAATATTAAATGTATAGATAAAAATAAAGTTTTTAAAGAAGAATCCCTTCTCTTTTTTAACCCTAATCTATCCATTCTCCATAGACTATTAACCTGCGCGAGGAACTTATCAGACAGGGTAAGGGAAAGAATCAGTACAACATAAAATGAACATTAAATGATAAGTTCAGGGTTCAAACCTGCGCTATCTTTAACCCAAATACAAAGTTCTTACTTCTTAGACCACTCAGTCACTGGCTCTGCAATCAAGTTGATATTATGGGTACTATTCTACTACAAATATTAAAGTAAATACAACATAAACTACGTTTTTGAGTAAGAAAAATCAATGAAAGTATTTTTATCTACATTTGTTAGTTCAGAATGGCAATTGTGTATGTTTGATCTTTATTGAACAAGTGAAGTCCAGGGATTCGAATTTGGAAGTTGGAGACGGGGCAGTCCAAACACAACTGCTGAGCCCACGTTCCCAAGTACGTTCAGCTGTTATTAAAAACTTTTATTGAATAATATATTACAAAATTTTAAGTCTTGATTTCATCATTCACATTGATGGTATAATTGAAAGTTCTTGAAACTATATTCCATTTGCTGTGGCTATAAATGTACTTTTTAACTACTCTTTTGATGGTGACGGATTCTATCTAGATAGTTTTCTTAATCTGCTGTCTTTTCCATAGTAACAGAGTAACTGTTAATCTCTATTACTCGATCAGGGACCCATTGGATAGATGAAAATGTTATTTTCTATGATTACTAGATGGTCTGATATAGTCGATATCTAGTGTATTTTCGTGTGAAGATATGTAAATAATCATTATTATTTTAGTAAAATTTTAATACATACAATCATCTGGAATCTTACTCATTAGGTGCATATAATATCTTAGAATATTATTTGCACCTTCATATTAATTTTAATTGATTACTTTAAATTTTACTACTGTAGTAATATTGCAATAATAGTTACTCAATACCATTCTCTCTTATCTTTTCAAGCTATACGTAAATTAATATCTATATAATTAACTTCAGATTTCCTTCCTTTACATAGATTCACACTTGTTTTGAGTTTTTTTTTTTTTCAAACTAATAATATGAAACAACAACTCTATGACATCTTTAGTACCCTTAAACGAGCCATAAAAACTATTTGTATTTTTCTGTAAAGCAATAGAAACTGGGATAGGATTACAAAAACTGCCAGTAGAATTGTTGAAATGTAGTATAAACAGTTTTAATAAAAGCTAAAATTAATTGCTGATGTGGCGGATCTGGCTAATTAACTTTATACTATAACCACTTAATAGTTTCTGACTGCTGAGTTCAATTTCCGATTTTCGAATCCGTGACATAGCTGGTGGTCAGTACCTACTTTGCACGTTTAATAAATATCACACACAGGCTTAAGGTCCATGTGAACTAGCGAGTGAAGTTAACAAATGATTTTTTTAATTTTTTTGACTTTTGCAGCTTTTATTGTTGCTATAGTTTATATTTTTAAAGTACACGTATCTACAAAGTTATTTTTATTGTAAAATAATTATTTATTTATTTTTGAACCACCCTAAATCAATAACAAAGCATTTTCACCACAACCATTTGTAATTGCGCTATTAGTTAATGACAATTCTACGGAATAGTCGGCTTTAGTTTGTTCTTAAGGATGATCGGCGTCTTAAAAATAAATAATAAATATGTATTTTAATTCCCTCTTTCAAGACGCAAATAATACATGATGAGACTGAAACATGATTTAGAAACAAAAGAACTCAGAGAGAATAGGTTACTTCGTCATTAACAGATAACATCTTGATGAATCTTAGTTCCAAACACTTTTCACGTCCTCCCTTTAAATAAAACCCGTGGACACGATGTAATTAGATTTCTCATCTTCCCTTGTCCTCATTCAGGCTACCCTGGAAAGAAAGATAGTTAATCAAAATTTCTTAAAAATAGAGTTTTAAACCGAACTTGTAAACGATAACATAGTACAGTATTTTGTATACTGCATTATTCACCAACATTATTTCAAACATACTTATTTATTTTATCTATTAAAAATACAATAATGTTATATCTAGGTTTTATAATAATTAAAACTTAAGAAATAAATGTAAATTAAAACTTTAAATTTGGTACCAAACTTGTAAATTCTTTCAAACAAAATATAAATAATCTTTTAATTGTAATATGGCAGGAATTAATAATATAATTAATGGTTCGTAGTTTGAAAACAATAAATGGAGGTTAGAATGTTTTATATTTCACAACACTCAGTTACATATTTATTTACAGAATAAAGACAAAATAATTGATAATAGTGAATTAAAATATTGTAACTGTTTATCCATTAGATTTTTAAAAATATGATCAGAAAGATAAAATAAATTCTCCTTACCAGAGGTTATTGCCACGGCAAGTACACTCCGCCATTCTTCCATATGTAAGTCGCCCTCTCCTATTTCTCTTAGAATACTATTTTTTCGTAAAGTTAGTATATATGGGAGATCTTGTAAAATTATTTTCTATCTTGATATCCGTAAACAATAATTTCATACCACATCTAAATTCATTCGTACTAATATAACACAAACATTGGGTCGAAACGTATTGATTTCCAGTCGAATTCAAAACTACACTTTGTTTAGCTTGGAAGTCACCTAAAGATAAACAAAAATTAAAGGTCATCTTTATTTTATCGTTTGATATTACATTTGTAGCTATAGATATTTTTTTATGTTTTATACATTTTTTATTTTTAATTAATTTTATTTCAGATTTGTTAAGATGTAGATTATCAACTTCTATCTTAAATTAAATCAATTTAGATAAAAAGCCTAGAAAAATTTGATGAAGTTTCAGGAATTTGATATTTTACGTAGTAAAATTGGCTTTACATAAAAATATTTTATAAAATAGTAAAACTTAAAATTTCTATTGATACTACACTTAACAAATAAAAATAAACTAAATTCTGTACTGAAATACATTTATTGAACTAAACTGTTAAATATAACAAACAACTCCACGTGTAAAATCTTGGGGTATTACAAGAATATTAAAAGTCAGACAATGAACGCTGAGGAGAGGAAATTCACTAATGTAATGAAATTGCTGTAGGGGCAATATTGATGGGGTGAATAAGAAGGTGTACATCAACCGGAACCGGAAGTGTCTCAAACAGCATTACCTCAGACTGCTTTCACAAGTGAACAATATTCAAGTTTCCTGTGCTCTATACAATTTAATGTGTAACAATTAAACTTGAAAATCATCTTAATATTTTATGTATAGATGACACCTCGGCCTTCAGCTTCAGCATGTAATTTTTAACAACAAATATTAGGATCTAAACTGCATTTAGTACAGTCATAATATGTAATTTAACTTTAAGTAGCTCACTCGTTGTTCTTGTCTTCCAACATATTTACAGTTTATGTATAAACACCCAATGGTATTACTGAGATTAGAAAATATATAACCTTTTCAATATTACAAATATCATTATTTATATTGTAACAGCTGTTTTATATTTTAACACGCACTTTTATATAGATCAAATTAAACATATATATATATATAATATATGGTAATAATTGTATACTCTTAGCATCAATATATACAGATAAAAGAGAAATCCCTCGCTCACTCATCACTAATTTCCGACTTCCCGTTATCCTACAAAGCTGACATTTGGTACAAATGTTTGTTGTTGGCTAAATAGGACTACTAAAGTATTTTCATTTTGATGAAATGCTTCTAAGGTGTAGGAACAGCACTTAAAATATAGTTTCATAAGGAAAACATAGGGTTGATTTTAGTTAATTAATAACTGCTGTTTTGTAAATAAATGAACATGTTTATTTTGTATGTCTGACATTTATCTAATTGATGCTAAGAGTCTACAATTATTACAATTTTTATATATAATTTTTTCTATATAAAAGTACGTGTTAAAATATAAAACAGCTGTTACAGTATAAATAATGATATTTTTTATATTGAAAAGGTTATATATTTTTCTAATCTCAGTAATACCATTGAGTGTTTATACTTAAAGTGCAAATAGTTTGGAAGACAAGGGCAACAAATGAGCTACTGAAAAGTAAATGACATATTATTAAATGCGGTTTACCTCCTATATTTGTTGTTAAAAATTACACGCCGAGGCTTAAGGCCGAGGTGTCACGACCGCAGCGAGGTGTCATCTATATATAAAATATTGAGATGATTTTCATGTTTAATTGTTACACGTTAAATTGTATAGAGCACAGGAAACTTGAATATTATTCACTTGTGAAGGCAGTCTGAAGTAATGCTGTTTGAGACACTTCCGGTTCCGGTTGACGTACACCTTCTTATTCGCCCCATCAATATTGCCCCTACAGCAATTTCATTACATTAGTGAATTTCCTCTCCTCAGCGTTCATTGTCTGACTTTTAATATTCTTGTAATATCCCAAGATTTTACACGTGGACCTATAGGTACGCATGCTTGTTTTATATAGGTACGCATGAATTTAGATGTGGTATGAAATACTTGTTTACTGATATCAAGATAGAAAATAATTTTCAGGATCTTCCCTTTATTCTTTACGAAAAAATAGTATTCTAAGGGAAATAGGAGAGGGTGACTTACACATGGAAGAATGGCGGAGTGTGCTTGCCGTGGCAATAAACTCTGGTAAGTAGAATTTATTTGATTTTTCTGATCATATTTTTATCAATCTAATGGATAAAGAGTTACAATATTTTAATTCACTATTAAAAGTTCTCTTTTCATTATTCCTTAAATAAAGACGTAACTGAGTGTTGTGAAACATAAAACATTCTGACCTCCATTTATTTTTTTCAAACTACGAACCATTAACTATATTATTAATTCCAGTCATGTAATTATACCAAATTTAAAAGATTGAATAGTTATATTTTGTCTGAAAAATGTACAATTTTGGGTATCAAATTTAAAATTGTGATTTACATTCATTCTTTAAATTATAATTATTATAAAATCTAGATATAACATTATTGTATTTTTTATAGATAAAATAAATGAGTATGTTTGAAATAATGTTGGTGAATAAGACAGTATACAAAATTAATTTACTTTTAAAATTAATTAAGAAATTTTGATTAATTATCTTTCTTTCCAGGTTAACCTGAATGAGGATAAGGGAAGATGAAAATTTTAATTACATCGAGGCCACGGGTTTTATTTAAAGGGAGGACGTGAAAAGTGTTGGAACTGAGATTCATCAAGATGTTATCTGTTAATGACGGAGTAACATATTTTCTCTGAGTTCTTTTGTTTCTAAATCATGTTTCAGTCTCATCATGTATTATTTACGCCTTGAAAGAGGGAATTAAAATACATATGTATTATTTACTTATTTATTCTTAAAATGCCGATCCTCCTTAAAAACAAACTAAGGCCTATTATTCCGTAGAATTGTCAATAACTAATAGCGTAATGACATATGGTTGTTGTGTAAATGATTTGTTATTGATTTAGGGTGGTTCAAAATATATAACTTTATTTTGTACAATAGAAATAACTTAGTAGATTCGTGTACTTCAAATATTAACTATAACAACAATAAAGGCTTTAAGAGGCAACAAAATTTAAAAAATCATTTGTTAACTTCACTCGCTAGTTCACATGGACCTTAAGCCTTTGTGTGATCTTTATTAAACAAAGTAGGTGTTGACCACCAGCTATGTCGTGGATTCGAAAATTGGAAATTGAACTCAGGAGTCAGAAACCATCAAGTGGTTATAGTACAGTTAATTAGCCAGATCCGCCACATCAGCAATTAATTTTAGCTTTTATTAAAACTGTTTATACTACATTTCAAATATTCTACTGTCAGTTTTTGTAATCCTATCCCAGCTTCTATTGCTTTACAGAAAAAGACAAATAGTTTTGATGGCTCGTTTAAGGGTACTAAAGATGTCATACAGTTGTTTAATATTATTAATTTGAAAAAAAAACTCAAAACACGTGTGAATGTATGTAACTTGATCTATAGTCCATTTAATGAAAGGAAATCTGATGTACATATTACTAGTTTGCTTCCTTTTGATCATTGTTGGCCATAAGATAGGTATGTTCTGATATGCTGAGTTATCAATAGCCTTCAACTACTAACTAAGTGAAACCCCTGCACGCTGTGCGAGCCAACCCCGTCGTCACTCACTGCGTTTGTTACACCTCGCTCTTCGGTCTCCGCTTGTGACTTTTGATAACTAATAATCGCACGTAACAACTGTATAATATAAAATGTCAATGTTAAATTTATTTACAGTAACTCACTCACACTACCAATTTATTATTATAAACACAAACTTTGCCTATTTCAAACGTGTTCATTTTATTTGGTTTTTGTTTAACAGATGAAGATTAATTAGATACTTAAAATGGCAGCCTTAGATTACAATTAAAACCGTACCAACAACCCTTCTTGGTTTAACATTATGAAAGATCTAACCTCGTCAATATTGGAAACAGCATTGTTTACATTCCAACAGTTGTTAAAATTATTTGGAAATCATTATTTAATTTTGGACAGCTGTTAATTTAGATTCAGTCATATCTATCTACATGTTATTCTTATGGCATAACAACTTACTTTGAGTGCTTCCCTTAACCATCAAGGTGAACATTTTGAATAATTAAGACCTTATAGCACAACTTCGAACAGAGGTAAATTTATTAACATCTCAACCGTTTAAATTGGTTAAGAAATAAGAAATGAGTTGCGTTGACAAAAAACGACTTAACGTACGTATGTCTTAACGTACACTTAAAAATGTAGGTGTAGTTTTACAGTTAATAAATTTTCATTGTACAATTTGTTCTGATTTTAATTAATTATTTGTCAAATTACTACTTTAATATTAATAATAATCAAGTATAGTTCCTCCTTGTTTTGCGGTTATTTATTTCAAGATATAAATGAAGTAATTTAAAACAAGAATATTTTACAATGAATTATATTATCAATGTTACATTTGAAATTGAACCAAATTCCGGACAATCAAATAATATTGTTTCGTGATGGTAGCAGCTGCACAGTGTCAAGTCGAATAAATTTGGTTTAAGGGCCTTCCGGTATACGAACCCCTTCCGATTCACCCTATCAATATTCACTCCACAGCTATTTCATTAAAGGGTGGGAAATAGCTAGATTTAATTTTCTCAGCTTTCATTATCTAACTTTTGTAATACCTTCAGCTTTTACACGTGGATCTAGGTGAAACTTTTATATCCATAGCTTTAACTTAATTCAATGAATGCTGCAGACTAAACTTTTTTATTTATATTTTTTTAGTTAAGTATTATATCGAAATGGGTATTATACATTTTATACAAGTTAAGGATTAATATAAAGTTAAAATTAGGGCTACTTACGTATTTTAGGATGTAATAAAATTAAACTGACTACCCTTATATTTATTTTTGTTAAAAACTCATTGTGTAATGAGTTTTTAATAAAAATAAATATAAGGGTACTCAGTTTAATTTTATTACATCCTAAAAAAGTTAAGGATTATAAAGTATAACCTTTTAGTATGTAAAATTTTAAAATAAATAGGAAGTAAGTGAGAGCCCATCAACTCATTGCTAGAAGTGAAGAGTTATAAATGTTACTAAAGTCTATTAAATTATTCAAGAGCAAGCTGTTGTCTAGAAATATTTGTACAATATGTTCTAGAGTATGGGCCAAAGGTCTGGACACTGATGAAAAACAACCAGAAAAATCTGATAACCATTGAAAACAAAACATTAAAAACGATATGTGGGCCGATTTGTGCAAACAGAAGTATGGAGGGTAAATACAGACGGCTTAGACAATTGTATCTCTAACTGATTGATCATTCATACTTAAGTAGCCTTCAATTTTTAAATTAACTTAACTTCCGGTGTAGTAAATTTATTTAATTAATTATAAAAATTAGTGTACCCACTATTTAAAAATAAAAAGTAAATTATACTACTCAGGTAAAAGCAGGCCACTTATGTTGGATTAGGCTTTAGCTTCTAGGCTTCTAAAATAATCATTGAGGGCGGCTAGATCAAAATTAATTGTTCTTTCTGTATTTTATATATACTGGTGTTGAGCCTCGAGAGCAATAATCATCTGCATGTGTTGGACTATTTGGTGGGAATGTGGGTAGTATATTAGTTGAATAACAGAGGAGCAAGAATAGAACCTTGTGGCTGTCCATCGTTCAGGTGCCTAAACGAACTTTCTCTGCGACCTAGGCAAACTTTATTTGACTTATTGCTGGAGCCGAATCACATAGTTAATGATTTTCATGTTGATTTCCCACATTGCGTTCTTTTCAGGGGGGGGGAGGATAGCTGGTACTCATTCAATCGAAGAGGCAGGTTTTGACCGGTCACAAAACATGTGACGGAATGTCAATATTTAAACACCAAGCCGTAGTAATTTGTAGTTTACTATCGATTTTATTTCATTTTATTCATTTATTAGTTTATTTTTATTTTTTATTTCTCCTCCTGTTATTTATGTAAATCATACGATATACATTTATATAAAGTTAATACATATTAAATATACAATATAACATTTAAAACAGATATTTATATAAAATGAAAAGTTGTTTGAAATACTGAAGTTAGAGTCTTATGAAATATAATCATTCTTACGGAAAATTAAAGATAAAATGTTGACACATTTTTTAAGACAAAGGTGGATTTATTAGTAAGTGTGGGTGACGGTAATAAAGTGTGTTCTCAGTGTACACTACACTCATACCTTACTGTAATGACATAAATTTTATCTCCAATCTACTAGAGATTAGATATTTTAAATTAATCAATAAACATTAGTTTTCGTAGTTTTAATTTCATATTTAATAGTTGATACTGTTATTTTAAAGTCATTCACCGGCATTTGATTTGAAATGAGGTTGTTTTCGATGTTTTTTTTTTTTTTATTAATAATGGGGTATACAAAATAATATACTTTTCTATACGTAGACAAATTTTAGCAACATACACATTTAGTAATATATAGTTATATTCGCGTATTTGAATTGATAATATTTAAATTCAAGAATATTTAATGTTTTTAAATGTCATTGTAAGTCTTATAATAATATATTTATATTATTTTTTGTTTCCTTGCATAAGTAAAGTTTTCTCAAAGAAATGGGAATTTAAGCAACGATTTCAAAAAGTTTTACTGACTTAACAATTAATGTACTGCTGAATCTGGACCATCAGCTGCTTCATCTATGCGCTCTAAACTGACTATGGATCAAATGAAATAGCTTTCTCTTTGATCTCTAGAATCCATTTAAGACTCCCCTAAGTGAAAAATATTTGAAATTCCATTAGAATATCTAGTTACAAATTATCATTTTCTTCAATTCCCATTTTAAAAATCTACTGCTTTACAATTCTATTTCTTTACCTTTTTGTTTGTTTTTCTATTATAAGACTATGATCCCTCAGAAACTCCGATTTGCTTATACGATTGCTAGTAAATTTATATAAATAATAAATAAATAACATTGAAAAACCTTTTTGCCGATAATAATCCGAATGTTACTTAATCATACCAGAAAATATTCCCCATCACAAATACGGCTTAAAGTTCAGTCATTTAAACAATAATGAATTTTTTAAGTCTAATTTTTATTTACTACCAAATACGCCTAAAATTTTAAGTACGACTATATATTCAGTGTAAATTTAATAAAGGGGCAATTACAGATTAATTGGAGTTTATAAAGCCTAATTTACTTTATCATTTCGAAATGATATTGTAATGTATTACTTGTTAATGAACTATACTTCCTACACTTACAGACTTTACAGTACATCTGGGGAAGACTATTTATGCTGGATTGAAAATTGTACTTAAATAATATTTACTTATACGGACTATACCAGAATACATAAAAGGATATTATATCTTAAACAAGATACATATATTTGTATTATGTCATCGTTAATATTGTTATGGCTAACAATATAATGTACATTGTTAACACGTCTTGTCTACGTCTATTTTGTAAATATTATCCAATAATAATTCATTCATGTCAAACTTATATTAATTTGTTTTGTAATACAGTTTGTAAGGCAATAATAAACGTTTAAAATACTAAACAAGGCAATAATAAACAGAACATCAACAATTTGTAAAGAATACATACCTCGATATTCTTATTCGAGCCAATGCCAGCCCTGATATATAGATATGTTAAAGTCTAAACTAGGAAAGTTCATATACGTCTTTAAACAATTAAGTACATTTTTAAAAACTCATGAAATCAAAACTGTATATTTTGCATACGTTCAATCCATTTTAGAATACGGTATTATTTCTTGGGGAGGGGCTTTTAAATCTATAGTAGAACCGTTATCTGTTATCCAAAAAGCTATTTTGAAGACAGGCTTCCGTAAGATAAAAATGTTTTCATCCGACTTACTTTTTCAAGAAACAGGTGTTCTCACCATAAGACATATATACATTAAAAATCTTCTAAATTTCATTTTTCATCATTCTGATTTAATATCTACTCCTATTTCACATAATTACAGAACAAGAAATGCTTTGAATGTTGGTGTCCAAGTCCTTAGAACAGTTAAATCTGTAAACAATACGAATTCCTTCTACCTTGCAAATGTTTTGTATCGCAACATACCGAGGGAGATAAGGGATCTACTTGGCACCGTCAGTCACAGTGTGTACAAAAAGCGTGTCTCTGCCTGGCTGTTAGGGACCAACTGTGATTACGCGGAGGACCTCCTCAAGTCAATCTACACCTGACAACACGATTACTTGACTTATTACTTTACTTTGACCTCATTACTTATATGCTTTACTTCCGTAACTAATACTAAATTACTTGACTCCATCCAATGACATCAAACCCTCATAAGTAACTAATATATACTATAAAATTAAAAACTCATGGTACTCACTTACTTTCTTTATTTGATTAATCTATTTTTATTTTTCACTGTTATAGGAATTTGTCTTCTTTTTTAAATGATTTTTTTTCTAAGTAATAGTCAGTATCTAACAAATTATTATTATTTTTTTTTTAGTATAGAATTTATATTTTTGTTATTTTTTTCTAATAATAAATTATATGCAAGTACCTTTCTAAGTTAATTTGTCTGATCAAATTGTAATGTAATGTTCATTTGACTAGTTTTACGCACAGGCATAAAAAAGCCTATGTAAAACTTTTTTTTCCGATATATTAAATTGTTAACTTGAACCTTTGTAAACTTAAAAGGGAAATAAATTGATTTTCTTTCTTTCTTTCTTTTTTTGATCTGATTTTACGATTTTAAAAATCCATGTGTGAGGAATTCTTAGAAATATAAAGAGCCCATTGAAATAAGGGCCTACACCACCAAGCAAATATGATAGATAAATAAATAAAGCAACATACACAAAAAATAGTGCAAATTTTACCTATTGCAATAAATAGAGTTCTTAATTTTAAAACAGCTGATACAAAATTACTAAATAATTATTGTTGTTTTCATTTCCATATCAACCGGTTCATAATGCATGTTGGTATTATAATTCATCTAGAAAAACAATGTGAAGTTTGGTTAAAAGCTACGCTATAAATTACATGAGACCTGTTAAGATAAGCTACTATGTTTTCTCCCCGTAACTGGATTATTATTAGAAATGTTTACATACAAAACATTGTTTTGAAATTGTGTAATTTTGAGTGGGTTTAATCTCATTCAAAGTTAAGCCATTTGTGCCCAAAATATCACCCACTCTAATATCAGCGAGCAATTAGTTACGTCAAATTAGCAAGCATATCAGGAGAGGTAAACTTTGCTTTTGATCGTTGAACTAAACGGTCTTCGTCCTTGAGGGCTATAATCAGAATAATGGTACTGATGAACTCTGACTGTACTCTCTCTACCTAATGTTACGTTCATTGTTATCTTTCGTTGCAAATAAAAGGATTCTCTAAGCAGAAAATACGACACTATACATCAGAAATAATTTACAGTAGCATATTCTAATCTACGTGTATGAGTGGGTGCATGGGTCAGTTGTACTGTACTAGCATGCGTGAGTGGGTGGGTCAAAACCATTGTATGTATATGGGTGGGTGAAATCATTTTTCACGAATGGATGAACGGGTCACATTTGTATGGGTGAGAGTGTTGGTCAGTACTACTGTACGTGTATAGATGGGTGGGTTAATAACAGTGTATGTATATGGGTGGGTATCTGGGGTCTGTACTGCTAAACTAGTTTGGGTGGGTGAATGAGTCAATATCACTGTACGGAATGGGTGGGTGGGTTCAGTGAGGTAATACCTTTGTTCGAGTTATATAGGAGGATTAAATACTCTGATTTTGTGACAATGCATTTTTATTTTACTATCTTGTTGACACAAGTTTTTTCTATAAGTCTTATAAATGTTAGAAATTTTACTTTAAAAAAAGTTCTTATCAGTTCCCTGAAATAATGTTTTCTTTGCTTCTAGAGGTCGAACAATTAATTATTTGGTCATTTTATAATTCTGATGAAATGTATTGCTACAGAAGATTATTTTCATATTTGTATGTAAATTGAGTGATTTTTAACCCATTTAAATCAATTTAAAATAACTTTACATCGATAAATTTAAATTGATTTAAATGTATATAAAATTTACATATATTTTATATATATAAATTTTATGTACATTGGAACCTAACCAATTGTGGCTATTGGGCTGTTAATAAATGGTCCTTTCTGAGGAACAGTCGACCTCAGTTAGTAACAATGACTACACTTATTCATCTACACTCATTCGCCCCTCATATTTGCCCACATCTTGACCATCGGCGTCTTAATAAAGAATAATGAAAATAATGAATAATTAACAATACACTTCATAAGGATTACGACATGACGAAGTAATTAATTTTACGACCTCTAGAAGAAAAGAAAACGTTGTTTCAGGAATTGATGAGGATTTTTTAAAGTTGAAATTCTAAAGTGTATAAAACTTTACAATGTATAATTAATTGCATTCCATTGAACTTCATATATCATGTGTTTAATAATATCCAAATTTATCTTTTATAATAAAAAAAATCCTTCCTTTGCTCAAATTTTAACATTTTCTTTAAAAAAATCTTATTAGATATATAATAATGCCTTCCCCTCACTATCATGTCACCACATATATTTAATCAAATATAGTTACTTCAAGAAACCATAATTTATTATTTAAAAAAAAAATCATATTATATAGGCTACATATTTTAATAAACTAGTCATAATTTAATGTAAATTGAAAATGACTTAATCACTTCTATGAACCAAATTGTACATTTATTTATGATAACAATCCTCTAAATTGACCCAAAACCTTATTTTATTTTTATATATTTACCACAAGAAACTATATGTACTGGCCATCAAGTGTAAAAATATGTGCTACAAAAGTGATTGTTGCAATGACAGTGATATTTTCTCTTCCCCCTTCATCAAGACTTGGCAGTGGAAGCATCTCAGTTTTTAGAGCAACAAAATTAATTTAATTTAATGTTCCGTCAAATGAACAAAATGTAATTATAAAATCATTAAAAGTATCAGTAGTAACGTAAACGTCATTGATATTTAACATACATAAAGAAGATTTATTTAAATTTGGCGAGGTCTGGCCAAAGTATAATTCATAATCCTGCACCTAGCTACCTATCATCCAAAACATTACTTCCAACTCACATTATATCTATCCTTCTTTTTTATCTTCAATAATTCAAATATTTTTACAAATGTTATTGTTTTCTAAATTAAATGACCAATTTTCCAAATTTTATTTCACTCCAAATCAATTAGCCTTTTTGAACCATCAATCAAGTCAAGCCAGCACGATACCCCACTCAGATTTTGTACCTACAAATTTAGAATAAATTATCTCATAGTCTAATTTGAGCAAGCCAAGCCACACATATAAAAAACTTTTAGTTTAAAATTAAATTCATGTATACTAATTATTATTGTAAAATTTCTCAGACAGCCATTTTGAATTTTTAATAAAATAATACTTTCATTTAATTGAACAGCTGTTTTATACTTATTCATAGCCTTAAGTAAAAGTAATATTTATTTTAATACAGTAACATATAAACATTAGTAATTTAATCTAATCAAATTTATAAATTAAAAAAGGAGATTTAAACTTATATAAAATACTTCTATTAACCAAGTATTAAAATATAAATGCGATACAATAACAGTTTATTAGTAACAAGGGGGTAAATCTTATATACAATGGAAACTAATTAAATAACTACTTTTTTGTTTTAAGCAGGATAAAATTATTACCCTTATGATCAAATAAAAAGATGGGAGTTTCATAACTTCCAATTAAACGAGGAAAACATTGGTATGAGATTGGATGTTTCGTAGACATTTTACTTTATCAGTAAACTACCTTCCAACTTGGGTACACATAATTTCTGCGCCGACAATGACAACACCAGTCACAAGGAATTGAACTACCGGCCTCCTGACGAGTTAGTCTTGTATATCTATAAAGTTATATCTACGAAGGTTATGAATTATTTATATGATAAAATTCCTACAGCTAATTATTATGTTCTTCAACCATGTTTCACGACAGTATTAAAAAGACTGGAGGTCTGTTTATTTCTCCGTTTGGCTTACGATAGGCCTTCTTTGGAAGTAATAACTTAGTTCGTGATAGTCTAGTACTTCTCTAGACTTCACAACCCACACACTTACAGTGGTGATGACCCACCCACCTACCCATACACTTACAGGGGTGATGACCCACACACCCACCCACAGTGGTGATTACCTACCCACCCGTACACGTATAGTGGTGATTACCCACCCACCCGTACACGTATAGTGGTGATGACCCACCCACCCACCCATACACGTACAGTAAAAATCCCGAAAAATACAGTAAATAAAGGCAATTCTTTATTTTTAGTCATAAGTACCTTTTGACATTAGTTGGCGTATATTTTTTCCTGTAAAGTATGCTGTGTAGCTTTTATTTTAAGTTAGTTCCCCAAAAGACATATAAACTTTTTCGAGTGGGTCCCCTTGAAACTTGAAGTTCAGTCCCCTTATGGGTTGAGTCTAGTCCCTAAAAATATGTATTATGCCTGCCGCATTAAAATATTTCTTTCATTTAAATTTTAAAAAATGTAATATATTATATACATATTTCCATTGCACTTCTTTAATATAAGCATTAATCAGTTTAGAGTGTTTTAAAATCCTATTGTATGTTCTTAACCTTGAAATAAAATGTTTAATCTCAATTATTATTGGTAAACATAAAGCGAAAATGTGTTTTCCAATGTGAACTTTGTAGGTAAAATTTCATCTAGACGGAAAAATACTGAACCAACGTATTCCAAATCCCCCAAAGCTATATTTCACCTTGCTGCGTCAATATCCACTCCTCGGCAATGTAATAATAGGTAGATTTCTATGTACTACGAATAATTTTACCACGTCAATTTTCACACCTGTTTTTGTCTTAGATTTAAATGATTCAATATTAATATCTCCAAAATCCAATTTTTGTGTTATGTTTCCTTAATGAGTATAGTAAAATATTTAAATATTACTACAAAATATGAGAAAATTATGATTGCGAAGGAACAACATCAAATATGATATAAATGGTAATTTTTTAAATAATTTTAAACTATTAGCCAAACTTATTGACTTTGTGTGTTTAAACTATACATATCTTATTTCATTGTAACATTTCTCAAATTATGTTCAGATATACGTTTCAATTGCCTCATATTTTACAAACAAATGGGAACTTTTCATAAATATTTTGGAGCAACCTTAGTTTAATGTCTGAAGTAATTGGATTAATATTTTTGTATCATTTTCATAAATTGAACAACATTTTTGCATGATACTGAAAAGAATTTTGTTTACACTAATGTATTTGTTCACTTAACAATAACAGTTATAAATTAGTTGAAACATAACCCTTTAATTTTTTTCTTAAAACAAACAATAAGTCCTAGAATAAAGAGCAATGTAGTTAGTTTATTTATAGAATGTTAATGGTGTAAATGTTTAATCTTATTTAATTTATAGAATGTTTAATCTGTATATGTGAAATATATTTAGAAGTTGATATGAAAATGTTATCGAATAAATTTATTTTAAACCTACTTAATTTTGTCCTATAAGTTGTCTTTTGTTTATTTATATTTATATATTTTAATTCATAACATTTGCATTTACAGAACTCATTTGGTTACACACCTTACTAATTAAGGATTAATTCAATTTATTAATCATATAAAAAATGGAAAATCCTAGTTTTTTTTAGCAATAAGTACACTATGGTTTAGCAGGGGTAGTTTTAAAAATTTTAGATAATTTATTTTTTCTTGGTTAAAAATATAATAAAAACTAATTTTTTTCTAATTTTCTTTTTAATTCTTTTTCTAGACTAAATTAATGAAAATCCTTTGTTAAACTAAGAAAACAAAATAATTAAAAAAAAAATGGATTTGTTACTTGCCCTTTCCTCTTAAATCAATACAGTAACATATTGCTTAAATTGAATTTTCAGTATAAATATATAACATTATTTAAATATAACCAAAACAATTACATAACTGAATTCAATTTAACTTTTTTTATTGCACGTTTTTAAACATAGTAACGTTACATAAAATCTTAAAGTGTGTGATTGGACAATCGTAATTTAATCAAATAGATTTCACATTACCCACTATCTATTAAAATATGATCTTAATTTAGTTTTTACTAGAGGACACCCCTGCACGCTTCGCGTTCCAACCCCGTCACTCGCTGTGGCCTTTACCTGTGACTATTGACTACAAATATTGGTAGGTAAACTGTATCACGTAAAATCACGATAGTAAATATATTTAAAATAGCTCACTGAATGTATTTGCGTTGCTACTTATTTAATAGTATCCACCTAAAGACCCAATACCTATTATGCATTTACTTAGCCCGTTTCTTAGCGGTTCGGAGTCCACGTAAAGCTGTAGGTCTCTTAGTTGCCCTGGGTATTTGGCTTTTCATAAATATCTCTTTCTGAGGAACAGTCGACTTAGTTATTAAAAAAGATTACACTCGGTGCTCTAAACTGATTCGCTCTTCATATTCACCCATAACTTGACGATCGGCGTCATAATAATGAATAATTTCAAGTGTTGATTTCATTTGTTAATGTTCATTTGATAGCTGATTATTAATTAAATAAATGAGATAAATGCATTATTTAAGCATCGAAACCTTCGAATCCAGTAGAGCTAAGCCCTACTACAGTCGTATGCGAATATTATAAAATATCTATTACAATTTAACTAATTTAAATATCTCTCCATGTTATACTTATGGCCATAAAAGGTACTTTAAAGGCTTCCCATGTTTTTCAGAGTGAAAATATTGAACAATGAAAACCTTATTCAAAGTGACACTTAAACCGTTAAAATTGGTTAATAAAAAACTGAGGAGTTACGTTCACAAAGAACTGCTTCAAGTGTTGTATGTATAGATATAATTAGTTTAATCTATTACAGACAAACAATTCCTGTTCCAGAACTAAATAGGTAATTAAAATGAAAATAAGAGACATTTTAGGTATTTTATAGAAGAGGACCCTCACCCTTGAAAAGTTTTTGGTTAGGTTAGGTTAGGTCAGGCTAGGTTACATTAGGTTAGGTTAGGTTACAGTATATGTGGGTATCAGCTAAACTCAGAAACAAGCGTGTTAGGTTAGGTTAGGTTAGAGTTTATGTGGGTATTAGCTAAACTCAGAAACAAGCGTGTTAGGTTAGGTTAGGTTAGAGTTTATGAGGGTATCAGCTAAACTCAGAAACAAGCGTGTTAGGTTAGGTTAAGCTAGAGTCTATGTGGGAATCGGCTAAACTCAGAAACAAGCGTGTGGAACCAGTATATGGAGCTGCAAGAACAAATACACAGATTTGGTCGACGCAATTTAGCAAGACATAAACTAGTTCTGGCCTCCAGAATAACATAATATGTATTTTTATAACATGTACTGAAATATGGTTATGTTTTGTTTTATTTCCATTCGTATGGCTATTCATATAGACAATTTTTCAAGAGTGGGGGTCCTCTTCTAAATAAGACTCGAAATTTTTTTAAGTATAATTCAGTAACCATTTAGGGAAGTTATCACCTGGCTTGAATAGTAGATGGCCATTGGACCACTCGGCCATTAGAGACTGTAATATAGACATAACCAGTGCACACTAATGGGTATGTAACTACTTGAGCATCAGTGTGCCATCTCCAGTGTGGCCATTAACTATGACTATTCCATGACGACTATCAAGCAGAATATGTACCAGATTCATGTGTCGATTCACACTCATATATATTTAGTTCATAAGAAATGTCACGTGTACATCATATGGTCTATTTTTTCTATTCATTCTACTAATTAATATTTGTTTTAAATATAAGATTTCTCAATTTTAAAACATAATAGTGTTATACTAGGGGTAACACCTGCATGCTATGCGTGCTTATCCCGTCAATTTGACTAAAAAAAATAGTAGGTAAAATATATAACTTAGAATGACAATATTACATTTATTAACAGTATCTCACTCACATTACTTCCGTAGATACTGTAAATCTAGATTTATTATCATAAACATCAAATAATACTACTTGGGCTATTTCAAACGTGTAATTTCATTTTTTTTTTTTTTTTTTTTAACAACTAAATAACTATTGCACAAATAAAGTAACTGAATTTTATTACCATAGAAACTTTCAATCCCAGTAGAACAGAGACCTACGATTAAAACTTAATAAAACCATGTTTACAATCTTCCCTGGTTTCACATTATGAAAGATCTAACCTCCTCAAAAACCAAAACAAAACAAAAACCACTGTTTACATTCCAACAGCTGTTAAAACTCATTATTCTCAATTGGACAGCTGTTACTTTTCGATTCATTTAAATCGTTCTCCATGTTATTCTTATGGCCGACAAACGTACTTTGAAGGCTTCCTGTGCCCTTCATGGTAAAACTATTGAATAATTAAGACCTTATTTCACAACTACGAACAGAGGCTAATTTGTTTATACGTCAACCGTTTAAATTGGTTAAGATATAAGGGAGGAGTTGCGTTGAAAAAACGGCTTTACATACTTAACCTTCTAGTCGTGACCCTAATTTTGTCTGGCATTAGTCGTGAGCCTGGGTCCTGAGGACCCACTTTTTCTGAATTAAAAATAAATATATTATATCAAGTAGATTGTTGTATTTTGATTTATACATGTCTAGGGGATACTAATAAATAAAAAAAACACGTGTGGAACAAAATCAAATTTATATTATGATATCAAAAATACATTGTAAGGAAACCTGCATTTGTAGTAGTTAAAAAACAACCATTCAGTTTTAAACTAATATATATTATAAAAACCATAAAATTAACGAATAATACTGTCAATAGTTTGTAAAACACTACCAGGAATATTAAAAAAAATATTTGGTCATAGTTTACTCTTAGGGTTGGAGGTTTACTCTACCTTCAAGTTCATGTTGCACAATGTTTGCAAATCTTCTTGGCGCACTCATTACAGATAGGATTTTTACACTGGTAACACTCAATGGTGGTTTTTCTGTCTTTTTTTGCTGGACATGTGAAACACCTCTTCCTTTTAGACTTTTCTATGGATTGAACTTGGGCTGATGCTTCGTTCCCTGGCATTTGTACGCCAATGATGCGGCAGATCCCCAACTTTAGTTCGGTCTGTAGAGATGCGATTGCAAGACGGTTTTGCATGTGGGGAGTCACAAGATCTTTGGCAAGACTTTTCATGAAGTCACTTCTATTATAAAATGCTTGATTGTCCCTAAAAGACTGGTAGATCACATGTGAGTTTACGCCAGTGATATCTAGTAGGGCGTAGAACAAACGCATTGGCCACCGGTGCGTCTTTCTTGCTGTTGAATAAGTAGCACACATTTTATCCAAACTGTCAACTCCACCTTTACTCATGTTATAATCTGCAACAATAGTTGGTTTTTGTGATTGATCATCAAAGCTTTTGTCGTGGTGCATAGATGACACCAACAGAACAGCCCTTCTTCTCTTTAGGCACAAACGAGACCAATGTCAAGTCTTTTGTGAAACCAAATGTAGCAGAACCAACTTCTTTAGTGGCATTTGGTTGAAAGGATGCTGGAATTTCCGGTTTATTTTTTTTTCAGTGTTCCCAAATAGGTAAGGCCCTTTTTTCCGCAACAAAACTGACAAAGGGATAGAAGAAAAACCAATTGTCGGCTGTGACATTTCGGTTTGTGTGGAAAATGCATTCAGTCAATCTCACTACTGCCTTAGTTGGAATGCTGCAACTCGTATACTCATCAGCTAAACCTTTACCATCTGATCCTTTGCCTGTATATATGTAGGCGTTGTAACAGTAAGAGTTCCGTGCGTCAGTCAAAATCATTAGTTTCAACCCATATTTCGCAGGTTTTTGTGGCATGTAAACACGAAATTTACATCTCCCTCTGAATTTACACAACATCTCATCAACACATGTGTAGGCCCCTAAGTGAAAATTACTTTTAAAGTTTGCGACTACTTCATCAAACAACTTGGAAATAGGCGCGGCAGGGTCAGACTGTTTTCTCTCACGTCTTGTTGCTTTCTCATCAAACCTAAGACAGTACAAAAGTATTTCTAGGCGCTTGTGAGACATTACAAACCTAAAAATCTCTCGGCCGGTTCCGTCTGTTGCATATACACTACGCAGGTCCTCTGTATTTGACTTGAAAACTGCACCGTAGTACAAAAGGCCAATAAGTGCTCGCATTTCAGGAAACTCAACATTTCTTAATTCTGGTCTGTTTTGGTCGGTATATTTAGGTCTAATCTCTAGAAGCTTAGCATTTGTATGCTCAAGGATTGATTCATTATTTCAGGAGTAAAAATAGTCATCCATATATCGCAAGGAGTAGCTTCAACACCCAGAGCTTTTACGTTACCCCTGAGTTGAGGTAGTATCAAGTTATGTGCTAAAGGCCTACCTCGCCTAGTTGGCTCTTTTGACGACCACTTGAATCGATATCTATTCTTTCCTTGTGGCTTGCCGTAGTAGTATTGAGGCTGTATGTCTTCATTCTCTTCACTGCTACTGTGATCATTTTCCGCAATATCTACTGCATCATCATCTGTCCCCTTGTGCCTCTATTATAACATCATTATTGGTTTCCCCTGTTATTACTAATTTCACCATCGTCTTGCTCAGAGTCAGTATTCTCGTCCTGCACTTCAAACTCATCCTCAGCAGCACTTTCATCACTCAAATCTTCATCTAGGAGTCGGTTTGTACATTCTTCAAAATTGCTGTCCTTAACATTCATTTTGACTGCTTGAATTCAACCACTATTCTAAAAATACGTAAATTAACAAAACATAAAAAAGTTACGTTAGTCGTGACCCTTGGGTCCTAGGGACCCAGTTGCGTTATTTCACGAAAACAACAAATGACACAGCACAACCACTCCGCTCCAAGGTCAACCTCGTACTGGCGGGAATTTACATTGGCGGCAGAAAGCTGTAGCGTGCGCTGCGGCGGATTTTGTAACTAAACAAAAACTGTCGGGGTCCTGAGGACCCAGGGTCACGACTAGAAGGTTAAGGATTTTACCTCTGCTTCGAATGCAGATTTTCACAAGATCAAATCCCAGGATATCCACTTAAATTTGCCATAGGGTTTTGGACCGTTGTCGCTCAGTAACGTATGATTATTATGTTAAAAATGTCACTGGTGTAGACAGTAAAATAAAAAAAAATATCATTAACATTTAAAATATTGTGACAGGAATTTGCTATATTTTGTACCATTTATTTCAACCAACTTTGTAGTTATTATTGGTTCCTCTTCAAGATTAAATCACATACGAATGTAAGACTGGTACTCGTTCCAAAAAAAAATTGAATAACCAGCAATACACTGCAATCAAAAGAGGACATGATTTTTGGAAAGGTAACTGAAATAAGAATAAAAGATAATAAACGTTTACAATATTTGAAATTAAAATAAAACTATGGAGGAAATAAGCTGTAATCAATTCAAAAAATATTAAAAAAAAAAAAAAAAACATAGACGGTAAGAGCTGAGACTGTCAGGAGAATTCATGGGGAAGAAAATAAATAAAATCATAAAGAATAAAACTATTTTTGTGGAACTTTCTTGGTTCAGATGTCAATTGTAAACAGTATTCTCCAACGAATTATTTTTAAATCAACCCACTTTCTGATGTTGACCTTGTAGCTATGTACTTATAACTCTGCTGACTATTAATAAACCGGTTTCCGTGTGACCTTCCGAACAGGACAGGATTAATCTCTTCCCTGCTTGGCCACCAGGCAGCGCGTTCATCACTAGCTGACGCCCACGTTTCGGAGTTGATTACTTCACTTACAGACCTATATCGTTTATATATTTTTTAAATGTTTATTTCAAAATATTATATGCTGCATACACAAATGTACGATGTACGATAAGTACGATTAAGGCCTCATAAGATTAGATTTTGTCCAACTGGTTTGTTTTATTTTAAAAATATAAAAATTATAATATTTATTTATATTAAAAAATATATGATTAAATTAATATCTGATCTCAATAATCTGGAAAAAATATATTCTGGCTAAAAAAAGGAGCTAAATAGAGTTGTATGCTTTATTTTGATTTTATTCTGGCTTTATGGAGAGTGAAATCCGATATGGTGGCAGGTATATGAAATCCTTAAACCATTGATCCCCAGGACTTCTTAGCTAGAGTGGAGAAAATAATTTATGACGAAAGATATATTACTTAAGATTCATTGGTTATCATCATATTATTTTTAAAGGGAATTCTTAGCTAACATAGTTCTTACTAGGTGATAGTATATTCCACTGATGTGCTCATATGTTTTAAGTTTTTACTTACAAATATATGACCCTAATTTACTATAAATACGTTAAGTATCAACCTTTTAATACTAATAATAAATTTAATTTAATATGTTATTTTAAATTAAGATGAATAAATTATTAGAATTTGAAGAACATTTATTTTCAGATTATACATAGTATCCAATAAAAAACGAGTGTTTTGAGAAAATTAACATTTATTATATATGAAGTAAAGATCAACCAGTCTGTTTATTATATAATTAAAGCTGTGTTTAGCATCTCCTTTAATTAACTTGACTATCCTTCCAATAATCCGTTTAGGAAATGAGGAAAAGCTTATCTATATAATTAAGCCATCATATTAGGCTTAGCGATTACCGTCTCGTGGCATTTCCTATACAATATATCCCTCGGTAATTTAACATAATTTATAAAGTACACATTTTATGCTGTTTTACCTTTGATCAGATTTTTTAGCTTTTATTCATATACATAATAATAAACTAATTGTGCACTTTATAAATAACCAATTAAACCCGATCACGCTTTATTGTGGCTTAGTCCGATAATATTAGTCGTTCATTTTGGCTTTAGTTTTAGAAAAATAAAGGCTGAATTTTTATTTTATTTGAAATAAAATAATTTACAGTTGTTTTATAAATAAACAATCATTAGGGCAAACTAATAAATTTACAAGATATGATTTGAATATAATATGAACATAAATAAGCTGGTCACAGTAGCCCTTTTTCAGCGATCACATTTATTTTCATTTGTGAATTGTAGGTAGCTCAGGAGATGTTTGAAATTCCCTTATCCCGTTTACAATGTAAAAATACTATTGTACATAAATGCAATGTTGTGTAAACATTTCAAGTGATTCCATAAACTACTCTTTGAGTTTTGTGCACACAAACATACGGGAGTTTGGCGTGTATATTCAGGTAAGGAAAGTACTGCAGCGAAATTATTATATTATTTAATAGACTACTTAACACGAATACATGTGAAGTTTATTAAATTTATTAATTAAACTAACATATTTTTCAAAACATTATAAAATTAGTTTTTGGTTGCTTTTATGAAAACAGTAGAATAATTGGAAGTAAAAAAACAAATAGAATATAACTTCAAAATTTAAAATGGTGATAATATTCTTTTTTTTCGTAGGCTTAAGCGGCCGGTGTCATTACTAATAACTAAATCTTCCGGTAACGACCGCGTCAATGTGTTATCTACAATATGTACATCACCAAACGTTTTGCCCATGCTGTGATGTGGCATCCTGAGTGGTATCATTATTTATTATTATTATTAGTTTTTATTTATTTTATTTGCTGTGGCTTCTAATGTTTTTTGAAATTTAGTTTATAAAAGTGTCTCTTTGTAATTTTGTAATTTAAGTAATAATTGTTATGAAACTTAAGTTTATTTATATACGTATTTATTTTTTATTTGTTTACATAATAGTAACATTTTCATTATATTTTACGTCTGGCTGGTAGTGGCCCGTTCCCCTCCCACAGGCATGTGCCCATGAGGGGAACTATTTCCACCGTTTATATGATCTTTACATTGTAATTATTGTTTTTTGTGAATAAAATGCTCATTTATCTATCTATCAGTGACTGACTGATTTGATCACAGTCTCAGAGATACCACTGATTAGTAATAATATTAATTTGTTATGTATTTCTTTGTTTCATATATCGTAGATATTGTCAGTCAATAGTTTGGCTTTTCACAAAACTGTATCGTGAAATAATAAGACATAGTAGTAACAAATATCACGTAGTTAAAACGTATATTTTACAAAATTTACGAGAAAATAGGAAAAGAAGGTATTCGTCATGCTAAAGTTTCTTTCAGCGAATCATTGCACTGTCTCAACGCCTTACAAAGGATATATAAGCTCAATCATTTATTGAACGTTTTCCTCAATTTGTAGGTTATGTGGACCCAATATATATATATATATATATATATATATATGTATATATATATATATATATATATATATATAGAGAGAGAGAGAGAGAGAGAGAGAGAGAGAGAAGAGAGAGAGAGAGAGAGAGAGAGAGAGAGAGAGAGAGAGAGAGAGAGAGAGAGAGAGAGAGAGAGAGAGAGAGAGAGAGAGCCACGTCTGCTGCTAAATGTAGACGCTAGATCTAGGAATTGTATAACTATTACTTAGATTTTCGTTACTACTTGAAATATGTTAGTTTATTTTAAATTAATTATACAGGAAACTCAGATAAGTTAAGTCAAATTAAAACATGGTCTTTTTATGTCATCTACTGGCATAAGTATGCCATTAACTAATCAAACAATATTTATTTCTAAATAATCATGTGGGCTTATATGTTATACATACTGAAGTAGTGTGTATTTTTACGGACCTTTCCCGTTTATTAACTACCACTACTTTGGTTAGGTTTATTTAGGTTATGTTAGGTTTGGTTGGGTTATTTTAGGATTGGTTAGGTTATGTTAGGTTTGTTTATGTTATGTTAGGTTTGGTTGGGTTATTTTAGGATTGCTTAGGTTATGTTAGGTTTGTTTATGTTATGTTAGGTTTGGTTGGGTTATTTTAGGATTGGTTAGGTTATGTCAGGTTTGTTTATGTTATGTTAGGTTTAGTCAGGTTTGTTTAGGTTGTGTTGGGTTTTGTTAGGTTAGGTTAGGTTTGGTTAGGTTAGGTTATGTTAGGTTTGTTTAGGTTATGTAAGGTTTGGTTTGGTTATGTTAGGTTTGGTTTGGTTATGTTAGGTTTGTTTAGGTTATGTTAGGTTATGTTAGGTTTGTTTAGGTTATGTTAGGTTTGGTTGGGTTATGTTAGTTTAGGTTATGCTAGGTTATGTTAGGTTTGTTTAGGTTATGTTAGGTTTGGTTGGGTTATGTTAGTTTAGGTTATGCTAGGTAATGTTAGGTTGTATTATGTTAGATTACAACTAGTATTTACATTTTTCGGTGACAACCGCGTCAATGTACTATCTACACTATTTACAAGATAACCAGACGTTTCGCTCATACTGTTCATTGACAGTTCTCCAGCTAACTACAGAAAATCATAAGAAGAAATATACGAAGCTACAAGATGAATACTGTAAAAAGAAGTGTTCAGATAGTCAATCGGATGGTAGCATAATTATAATAAATACAACTTAAGATACCTTAGATCAACCCACAACTTCTTTACTTGTGAAAGGATTCAACTATGCAGTAGCGCGTAATAAAATTCCAGCTGAAGAAGTTATTTGCTCTGTGAAAGAAGCGATAAGAGATTTACCATCTGAAAAAGCTCAAGAGATTAGGCAGGATGTATCAGTAGCAAAAGCTGATCTCTTTAGGGATGAAAGAGAAGCCTTCATGCATTGAAGGCTTCAAAGAAGATGATTCAAGAATAGTTATACTATCAGATAAATGAAATGCCACAATAATTATGAAGACGGAATATTATAAAGTTAAAATTAAAGATATGATTGATAATGGTCCATATAAATCAGTAAGAAATCGAACTAAAAGAATTGCTTCAAGTGTATAAAAATTGGTCAAGTAAAATCCTAATGTTAACAATTTAATAAAAGGACATTTAATAAATTCTGACCCAAGACCACCACTACTGTACGGATTACCTAAGGTACTTAAAGAAAATATACCAATGAGACCTATAGTAGGTTCCATAAGTGCCACTATGTATTTTTTTAAATGGTTTTCATATTTATTTGTAAATTTCTAAGCTACTCATCGTACTTCTTTTAATATCATATTTTTTCGTCTATTCTAAAGCCAAATAATGTAGTTGGTCACATTCATTTTAGGAATATTAACTAAATAAACAAGTAACTTAATTAATTAATGTGTTAATCAAATATATAAATTTTCATGTAATAAATGTTCAATTATTTACTAATTAACGTTCATTGATTAATAAGTAATACTAATTTATACCCAGTTTATAAACTATTAAACTAGACGATACAAATAAAATTACAATTTTCTTAGTGTTTAAATATTTGTTCATAAAAATTCATAAAGTATGCTTTATTTTAAAAATTTTAATCATTAAAACACGTGTTCATTCAATATTTATCAATATTTTGATCAACATTTTTTATCAATGTTTATTATTTAGATTGTTAATAATTATAATCTTTGAACATGGTTTCAGAACAGAAGCCGTTATATATTATAGTCTTTTGAATAAAAAAAGGGGATAAGCAGCCAATTTATTTACAAATTGCTAATACAAACCATCAGAATCACAGAGAATCGTTCGTCGTCAGTTAAAAGGCCTTAAACAAATTGGTCATTTATTACCAAAAGTATCCCCAGTCACAAACTATTCATTGCAACACAAAGTCACCCTTTTGCAGTTATTTCACGACTAGGATAACGGTAAAATCTGCAAAATTTGTTCTACAGAGAGCTTTGTAGCTAGTCACTCTATGCATCGCAATTAGGGAGAGATTTAATCCTGGTGGAGAATTTTTAACCCACTTACTCTATCTAAACCTTTTTTCGCGAAATGTTTATGTTATTTTTATAACAAGAATATATATATATATATATATTCTTATATATATATATATATATATATATATATATATATATATATATATATATATATATATATATGTAAGAATATATGTATATATATATATATATATATATATATATATATATATATATATATATATATTGCCCTATGTTGATTTTAGGAAACAATGAATTATTAAGGAATATAATTTGTTAAAAAATGTGTTTAGCTGCAAATGATATTTAATTAGAAAAATAAGTAACAAATATTTATTTCTAAGTACTAAATAGGTTTAATCGACATAAACTGATTAGAGCTCCAACTTACAAAGTATTGTCGAGCTATATTGAAAAAATGTCCAATTTAAAGAGTTGGATCTTCTTGTTAAAAGCCTATACTTTCTGAAACCGAATAAAAATGTAATAAGAAAAATAAAATGTATAATAAAAACAAAATATATATGCTACCCCACAGCTTTTGCTTTGCTACGGGGGATTTTTTAACAATTATTTACCCTTTTCTCCGTGATTCTCTCTAAACCGTTCTCCTAAATAACAAGAGTTCGAGAGTTTAGAAATAGGGGTTTACTTTAAGTCTACATTACTTTGAGGGATTAAAATAAGTGCAATCATGTTAGAGTTAGTAGAAATTACCTTAAATATTTCACAATTAAAACCAAATTGGCCAAGCTTTTGTGTTATGTTTTTATATATTTTTTTTTTTTTTTTTTTATTACCTATTTGAAATAAATTATTACTTAAAATTAAATGTCAATGTTACTCTTATGGAAAAAAGGAAAGGTTTACGATCTGTATTTACCCCATTGGAATGGAATTTAGATAAATCCTTGTAAGTGGGTCTTTATGATACAAAAGATAATTTTCCTAAAAATTTTATCAAAAGTCTCTTCAGTGGATCTGGATATTTCGTGGTGAGATATTTTATCTTTTTTGTATTTTATATACGAGAGAACATAAAGAACTATTCAATAACTCCCTTTTAGTTTTTTATACAAAACACTACATAAAAAAGCATAAATTTAAAATAGTAATGTTACGTAGGTACGTTAAGGCAGTACACAATAGAAGGCAGCTGGAAGGGGATAAGGGGTCTCTAAGGGTCACATTCCCGGCTGTTAGGTCTTGTAAAAGGTCCCCAAGGGTCAAACCCTCGGAAGTTAGCTCATGTAAAAGGTCTCAGTTGTCTCAATTCTAATAAAAATACTAATCTAGGGACACTAACTGTATAATAAGATGCTATTATAATGGGCTGTAATCAAAATTATATTTTTAAAGGGTTTACAATATTATAGTGTGGAATTTTGAAACATAATACGAGTTTGGCAATCACATATTTGTATTGTTTTGATTATTGTTTTTTATTATTTTTAAAATAATTTATTGGCATGGATAAAAAAGTTATGAAATTGTTTTAATCGTGATTTAGAATGGTTATATAAAAATCTACTGAATGTTTAGTACTGCATTCTATTGAATGGTGTTGGTAGAGCACCGTTTTAAAACGTTTTAAAAGTTGGGTTTTAATAGGTTTTTTAAGAGATCAAGTTTAAAAGATTGTCTTAAAAATACCTCTCCAAGGTATAAAAAGGTACTTTTGTATATATGCTGAGTATACTGCTTTATTTAATTTTTATTTCGAAACAAACTTACAAGCTAAAAATTAAGAAGTCCTGTATATTTTTATTCTGAAATTCTATTTTGGCCCCTCTTTTGTTATATTCTGAAATGTCACTCGTAAATACGTATATGATTAAATGTTGACTTTACATCAACTGTTCAGGAAATGTTTAATGAAAATAATCCGTCTGCAGAGGCTGTTGGAGACTGTCGGCCATGTTGGTTTTAGTCCCATAAAAACATTGTTATTTTTGAAACGGACATACGATCACGCGTATCCAAACCAAAATTTTATTTTTGAACAAATGTTTTCCAAGCAAATTGCATTTTATCAAGAATTAAATTGCACTTTGGAATTGTTTTGCGAATTTTTTATTAGTTTTAAAGAAAAATATGTGAAACATATTTAGTTTTGAAGTTTTTTTACCTATTTTTCAAAACTAGGCGTATACATTCAAAATATCACAAGTAAACCCAATGTGCAATATGATAACGTTTGAAATGATATTTCATACACAACTTTTGGTAATTAAATAAAAAAAAATATGGTTTTGCAAATAAGATTGTTCTTATGGCATTTGAACTAACATGGCCGACTGGGTCTGCAGACTCTTAAGAAAAATTAATATGGAAATAAGTAACATCTAAAGATCAAGAATTTTTATTTTCATGTAATCAATCTAAATTTTTATCATTTCTCAATTCAACTTTGACGTTTGAAAAATATAAGCTGTCGTCAACAGAAACAGTCTATTTCAAGTCCGAATTGTACTAAAGTTGTGTTAAAAGTTTAGATTGAGCAATTCGATTGAAGGCTTTTTTTTAAGTTGATAAATATTAGCATTGATGTCTAGCATTTAAAATTTCTTCATTAATATATCCCTGCAGATAAGAAACTGTGCATCACAGGTGCTCTGGATTTGGTGGAACTCACTTTACTCAGAATCATTTTATCTATATCACCGAAAATATGTTAAGCTTATTAAATGCCATTAATTATAATGATCCTTAAATTAAGTTTTGGACAAAAGTTCGTTATTTTTTTCTAAAACCATCTGGTTAAATTCATATTCAGCTATCAGAATCAATAGCTGTATATTTTATTACTACCCACTGCGCCTAATCATACGAGTAGTGGCTCTCGCTTGTTATTCTGTGGTGAATTTATAGCAGTCTCCTAATTTTCAGACGCCTCGGGAGAGATCCTGTATGAATGTTATTGCTGTAGAAGAGTGTTTGTAGTGAATGAATGAACTCCCCCACTAAGCTTTGCTGAAATTGTTATTATAGTAATTTTATCCCATCACTTAATGTATCATTAGTTGTATGATAAAATTACTAATAATATGACTTTTGCTATACAATATGTACATATTGTCAAAAAGCAATAAAAACTATTTCATTTCATTACAAACAAGTATCTGGAAAACTCATGAGAATAGTTTATTAAAATTGCCTGAATCCTACAACTTGAAAAGCTTGGCATAAATCAACCAATTAGAGCTAGAACTGTGTTCTAATCTATTTCCAAAAATTCCTCTGCTGTATTCTGGTAATATTTTTCCTCAGTATGACAAATACTGATAGTGTGTCATACAAAATTTATTACTTTCAAAATATAAAGATTTTTAAAACAATTACTTAAATTTTAGAACTTAGGCTTAAGTGGCCGTTGTCATAGCTAGAATCTACATTTTCCGGAGACAACCACGTCAAGGTACTATCTACAATATTTACAAGATAAGCAGACCTCAGAGAAACCACTGAGGATGCCACATCACAGTATGGTCGAAACGTCTGGTTATCTTGTAAATATTGTAGATAGTACCTTGACGCGGTTGTCACCAGAAAATGAAAATTCTTCTAGCAATTACTTAAATTTATTTTTTCTGTACTAAAATGTTCTTTTGTTAACAATTTCTTTTGTGTTGTTTTACTTATATATTATTCATACAACAACACTGTTTTAGCAAACAAATGTCTGTATTTAGTATACTGCGCATAACTCTACGAACCCTTTTTTGGCGAAATCTATAAATAGTCGAGGGATAAAGTTGCACTGTATCCCCCTTGTATAGTTTTTTTTTTATTTTTTTTTTTATTTTATTTATTTTTTTTTTTTTATAGACTACTAATAAATAATTTTTTCGTTGTTTATTTTGTATTCTGTTGTGTTATTTATTATTTGTTAACTTATACTGTTACCATCTTTGTTCATATTTGAGATTCTATATTATTACTGTCGTTATTATTATTCAATTTTTACTAATCAATTTCCTTTGTGCCTATGTTAATGGGTTATTGAGTGCTTTTAAGTCAATAATTTTTCCCATAAAAGATGAATCGATGTAACTAAACAAACTTAACACAACTGTAGTGAAATGAGATCACGTAGAGATTGTTGGTGGTGGTAGCAGTGATTGTAAGGGTGGTGTATTGGTGATCAATAATCTCCATTTGGAATACAGTCCCCACCATCCTGTCCATATCTCAGAAACCATTTCTATACAGACATGTGTCCAATATTTTTCTTGTACTTGAAGTGGTAAGAATCCATATTTCTTTGTGTAAAATAAATTATGTATCTTTTTTAATAGTCTATATATGTGAGATGTTTTTATACTATGCAATGACAAATTAGATCTCTATCCACTCTCCATAAATATAGGCTGTGTCATGTAGGAACCAACCGGACCCTATGATGCCTCGTATGAAATGAAATGAAAATTGTCTTTATTAGGCGGAGCTAGGACTATTAAGTCCTCTCTTCCACTCAACCTTATTTCCAAAAATATGTTGTTTTTTTCAACTATACAGTAAATTTTACAGTTTCTTAAATATCTACTTGTATATTCTTAAACAAAAACAATAACTTATATCTAACATTTTATTGATAAAAATAGCAAAAGAATATTACTGTTATTAAAATAATAAAGTCATAAATCAATATTCAGTATGATGGATATGAGATGGATAATAACGGATATGGATGAAGGTAGGAAGATTTTTCACCAATCACTATCCGATAATGAGATAACGTTTTAATCTTTACACTGACAATTTTTTATGGTGATTACCAGGAATTTTTATATTTCACCTAAGAGCAATATATGAAAGGTTTACAAGTTACCTATATTAAATGTATCTGTAATAACGTTAAAATCTTTCTTAATTGATAAGCTTTACTAACCTAATATTTTTTACAAAATAGTTAACGTAGTTTTACAATCTTTTTTATTTATATGAAAATATATACGTAAACCACATGTGTTTACCTTCTACACTGTTACTAAAAAATATTTACTATTATTTAGTCTGATCTTGACAATAATGGCAAAGTATTAATAGATTTACTTACATTAACTAAGTATATGACAGTAATAAGAGTTTTGTTTGAAAAAAATCAAGTTGAATAAGATTCTAAAGTACCTTAAATTGAGAATCAATCACATTTAAAACGGTCTGGATAAGGAATTTTAATTTAAAAGTCATAATAAATTAATCATAATATAGTTTTTAGTAAAATTGAGTCTTATTGTTATTTTATAGCTTTATAATTTGTAATTTTATTGAAAATTTTGACCAAGTGAACTCACAGAAGAGTCTATATAAATGATTTTCAATAACATTGAATATATGAAAAAACAACATGTAGCTAAAACATGACAATAGTTTTTTATTATTATTATTAATAACCAACCAGAAATAATTGGTTATTTAATATGTAATCATAATATTAATTGATAAGTGCCTAGTAAATCAAAACGTAATTCCATGTACTGTAAAAAAGTATCCATTCGAAGTTTTTTCAAATTTTTAAAAGTTATATATGTCTTACTTTGTGAGGGAATATTGTGGCTAAGTCGCCCTCTCTACACTTAAAATGTACATCAATGGCAAAAAGGTGACTTCCAAACCACAATCAGTGTCGGGGAATGCAGGCTGGATCCAAGAACGGGATAAATCACCGGTCACCCATCCAAGGAATAGTCACGCTCGATGTTGCTTGATACCGTTGTGCCAATAATTACACATCTATAAGAAGCGAAAAGAGTTGGGTATAGCCATATTTCCTGCAGCAGACGAAACGATCTTAGCGCGGTGCCGATACACAGCACCGGTTAAGAAATACCGTTACGTTCCCATCTCCCAATCCGATTCTCTGTCCACCGTTTCCTTTCTCTCTCATTATGTGGACATTTGTAATCTTTCCTTTCCCTCTAATCGGCTGCGCAGCCCGTCTTTTATTCTCTGTCTCACTCTAGGCTGCCGCGCAACAAGCTCAACCTGGTGATGGCCGCTCTAAGATAGCAAAATTTTAAAAAAGTTACCAAACATTTTCAGATTGGCTTTTTGTTACTTACAGATGTGTTTTATTGATCATAGCTTGCAATAACATCTGAACCTTATGGTCAAGGCCATTGGCTATAACCCATATTTATGTTTTTGAGGGTCACCTTTTTTTTGGGGTGGCAGTAACTTTATCTTTTGCTGTTGGACATTATCTAATTAGACACTTATAAACAATACTAAAATTAATAGATTCATTTTACTCGATGAAATCATTTGAGTATTATTCGGTATATCAATTTAATGATGTCTACGATTTCCACATTTTGAATGTAGAGTTTAGACGTATTGTGGGTACGACCCACCTACTCAACCATATAAGTAATGTGGTAATGACTTCCCCACTCACCCATACTCGCACGTTGACCTAACCTAGGAATGGATTATTTCTTGCCTACACAGCATTCAATCATCAGAACTCGTTTCTTATAAATTGAAAATAAATTGTTGAGTTATATTTTGTATGAACAATTTATAATTACTACATTTACATTGTGATTATAATAAATTGCAATTTTGCTTAGTTTTTTTTTTCTCCATGAGCCATTCATTTCTTGGTTACAAATCTTTTGCAGTTTATCAATTAGATAAGTGTAACTTGCTTAGCATGATCTGTACATTTATTTTATATGTTGTTATTTGTGATCAACTTACTATTATTTGAATATATTATGTATATATTTATAATAAACACAAATAAACTTAAAACTATACTGCGCCCATGTTTTTTTATTGATTACTCTTTTATCCTTCCATATTATGATTGATAAACCATAACTGACTATAGTTGTTTCTTCAAATGTTATATATAAACAAACTAAATCAATAAAAACTTTTAAATATCATTTTTGAAGCTATTCTTAAGGGAAACTATAGTTTAAATGCATGAAAGGAATTCAGAAATAATAGTTTATTTTTATTTTAACGCTTGTTTTTGTTTTTAATTTTTCTTTAGTGTTAAGTCGAATTGTACATTTCGATTTTAAATTTGTCATTATGTTTTTTTGTTTTTTTTTTTTTTTTACAAAAGGACTTTATAGAAAGTAAAACTTGGTCAGAAATTGTTGAATGAATTAATAAACACACAAAAAAGCCTTTAGAAAAAATATTAAACCTGTTGTTAATTTCTATTACATCACGCCATTATTTAAATTCCATGAAAGTAAAAGTATTCTACCTAATTTTTTATTCACAACACTAACACACTAAAATATTTCAATTTTATGTACAACAGCAGGCCAAAAATTCAAACAGAAAATGTAAAATTTAGTATTTTGTCGCCATAAATTTGTAAAATAATAATGGCAAGGTATGAAATTCTGCTCGCTTTGAGGTATAAGGCATCCGGGTTATTGGAAAATGTGAGATATGAGGCGTTCTGTTCAATGGTCGGTCGTACCAGGATATATAACGGGGAATTCTTGACCAAGCAAGAGTTGGGTGTTTTTCGATAGTTTGTAAAAACATACAATTAAATCGATTTGGTATTTGCAAGAAATTAAACATACATTGTGTCGAATAAAATTATAAGGGGGAACATATTAAAACAAAACAGCTATTGGACTACTTAATTCTAAATTTGTTTTATCTACGCTAGTGGCTTTTTTTAATTATCGTATTCCAAAGTTGCTGAGGGACAACGGTTCAAGCCCTTATAGCAAATAATTTCGAGATTGGAACCCGTGACTTATCTAGTAAATCAGTATAAGTACTAACCACTAGACAAGCACAGGACTTGTATGTTTAGTTACATAATATTTATGTTTTAATTGATTAAATGTAGGTTAACCACTTAGCTTTTAACAATGAAAAATGCTTAAAACTTATAATAACCTTGATGCTTATCTTTCATACTCAAACTCAATATTTACTTATCATTTTGTTGCATATAATATTCGGCTTGACATAAATGTCGGCAATAAAACTCAATTGATCAACTATTTTTAGAGATAGGTGTTTATTAAAGTAAAGATTTTAATGTAAGAAGCTTCTATATTTTTAAGTATTATAAGTTATAAGTCAAGTGTTAATGTGATTAAAACATTCTATCATTAAACTACATACCATACAGTCATATGGCACATTAATGTAAACAATAACATTAGAGAGAAATAATATTCAGGATTTTTTCATAAACAATTGTCCACGATTTTGTTTTTTGTCGATATAAACATTTGTTTTATTTTGCAATAATAGTATGATAATAATTTAATATAATTCTTTATCCTAGCAGTCGTAATAATTATGTATGATGATTTTTTAACAATTAAAATCAAGTTCGTAAATAAAGAACTCTAAATGTATAATTTTGTATGCTTACGTTGTATAAAGTTAATTGGGTAGACATTTTTGTACTATATTGTCAAAACATTTTAAAATTGTAAAACTAAAACCTTTACATAATTAAATATACTTATTATTACAACACTTTCTGAATTAATGAAATTAATTGAAAAATTATAACCACGTGAGGTTCAATGAATATTGAAAACTTAGTTAGCAGAAAAACTGGCCTTCTCTTTTTTTATATTAAGTACCATAATACTACCAGCCAACTATGTAAACTACTTTAAAAACTAACTAAAAGCGAGTTATTTTAATTAATTTGTAACAATATCAAATGATTTAGCTTTGTTTCTTTCTTCATCCTGAATCAAGGCAGTCTTGAAAATTTGAATTAAAAATAACTTATTGATTTTTTGTTTTCATTTAAATCAGAGACACAGTAAATATATATGCTGATTTTAGGATAGCCTCTATTTTAAAAATATTTAACAGTACAGAAAAATTTTTAGTTTTAAAATTTCGTCTAATCTTATGTTTGTATTTTCTATCTTTTTCCTTTACCTAAACTTAGCAGAATGAAAACTTATCTGACGTTATACAAAAAATAATAATTCACAAAAAGATAGCTTTTTACATTTTTATCTTAATGAATCGCGTAGCAAAAATAAAACAAAACAAATTGTTGAATATAATGTTCAAATAGATAACTAATAGTAAATAAAAGTCAGATGTATATAGAGTATGTTATAAGCAACGATAAACCTACCTTAAAGTTTGACCAACAATTCATAAACTACACCAAACACATCACAACCAATCACTCACGAACAATCAACCAAAAAAACGCACACAAGACGGAGGCGTGTGTACGATGATGTGGTAGCGTGTACGGCAGGGTGCGTCACGAGTACCGGCACAGCGTGTACTGACACTGTGCCACCCCTCGCAGCCACCCCCTAACAACTACTGGCCTACCGTGAAAGAAAGAGTCACTGCAGGAGTTAGTAGGTCATGGTTGATGCTCACACAGTTTTTGTTTACTGCCATAGAAAGTTACGTTTTTGTTTCTTTTCCTAGTGAATTTTTTTAATTCCCTTACAGAGTAAGGTTTCATTGTGGCTTGGCTAATTAGTGAGATATATACTAATTACGTGCTGAGTTCACTAATGAGTATTCTTCTTTCGTATATTTTGTCTCTTTACACTATCGTTAAAACTGGTATTTATAATGCTACACTGAGAAATCAGTATAAATATTTAAGGGAAACTCAGAGCCGGTTTCATGACCGTTGTACAGGAGACAGCCTTCCCTAGCACTTAAACTTAAAAAAATACTCAATGGTGTTAGATAAAAATTATCATTTAAATTTTATTGATTAAAAGTGTTAGTTTTCTTATAAATAATACATTTTTCAGCAAAAGAATTTACAAAGCCCTTGTTCTATACAATTACCTCAAGTACATGTATTGCTATTTAAAATATGTTTACAATACTATTTTTGTACAGCACTAAATTTAATATATTTATCTTATTAGTAAATTAACTTTTATTACTTAAAAGTATACACGCGATAATTCACATGGGCCTGTATACTTTTTTGAAATGTGCATACAATGTATAAATTCAAAAATACAATGAATCTATTACTGATGTTAAAACGTAGCAAAATTTAAGATTCAGGAAATCTTTCAATTTATATTTCCATACAAACTCTATCTATTTTCAGTTGTGAACAATTCATAATTTACTCTAAGTAAAAACAATTGTTAAATTAGTAAATATTTACAATACTATCACTCCTTTGTGAAATCATATGGGTGATTTTAATTTAAATGTCCACCTAGTGAAGAAGACATTCAAAGGACTGTTTGTTATGTGATACAGGCACATTATATCGAAAAGGTAGTTTTTGCATGTGAAACATTCGTTAAGTAAGGTATTTATATTATTAATATGTTATAATATTTCCACTTTTAAATTCTGTCATATCGATAACATTTCATTCAATAGTTTCATATTCTTTTAATTCATAAGTTATTATAAAGATAATATTTACCATTGAAGAATTAACTATATCAATCGGACCTCCGAAAAGTGAATAATTAATTCTTTCACATATTTAAAACTGGACATTTGTTGACGTATAGTATTTCTTCATTGACTATAGGAAGAAGTAGATTTCCCGAACCAATAGATTTTCTGAAGACGCGCTCACGTGCTACTATCTGACTGTGTTTTGTCTCAATAGTCACTGTGTTTGCTGGAGAGAGATAGAGAGAAGGATGAAGAGAGAGAGAGAGAGAGAGAGAGAGAGAGAGAGAGAGAGAGAGAGAGAGAGAGAGAGAGAGAGAGAGAGAGAGAGAGAGAGAGAGAGAGAGAGAGAGGGGGGGGGGAGGGAGACTGCTGGCGCTACCTGTGAAACACCTACCAGAACTAAATTCTCCGAAGAGAAAATCCGTCTTCACAGGTCTAGTAAGAATGGGAAGACTTCTTGTTTCTGTATAAATTTATTTTAGTACATATCGTAATGTAAAATGATTAGAAATATTTCAAACAATAATTAAGTAACTTTTATTATATTTTCTATATTACTTGTTAATACAACTTAGATTTATATTTAAATCAGCATTTTCAATTATATGTTTCCCAACATTACGTTTACTAGGTGAAACCTCTGCACGCTTCGCGTACCAACCACGTTACTCGCTGTGCTCGTTACACCTCGATATTCGGCCTCGGCCTATACATTTTGATCTTCGGGGTGAAAATATTGAAGAATGAGGACCTTCTTGCAAAAAAGTACAGTGACAAATCTGTTGAAACTTCCAACGTTATTAAATTGGTCAAGAAATAAGTGAGGAGTTTCGTATCAAGATAAACAGCATCATATGATACGTATAAGGATATGAGTTTCTATATTACTTACTAATCCAATGAGAATTTGTATTTGAATCATGATTTCCTATCATATGTTTTCTAAAATCATGTTCATATTTATAATATAAATTAGGACAGGCCTTTAGTTTCGATCTCTAATCAACATAAACGCTTGGATATTTTTTTATTTTTCTCCTCCATTACCTCTAAAGTGACAAATAACTTGGACCCTTGATCATAAGTTAAATCAAGTTCAGCCAATTTGATAAGTACATTGACCTAACTCAGGCATTCCCCGTAATGGATTTGACAACATTGGCTGTGGGTATTGAAAATCACACCCCTATGTACAAGGCAAACCTGTTGGTTATACATTTTTATCACTCATTGATCCAATTAATTTCTCTGATTTTTATACTTATTTATAGGCATAAAAAAACTTATTTTATGATTATTTATATATATTTGAATTAGATAATTTATCTACAGATTAACCTCGGCCTGATATTAGATACTTTATTTTATTTTACCAATACTTTTACCACTATTAGCTAGCGCTAACAATGTCACAGTGCTGTAATCCAACTACTTCGGGACAGAGTGTTGTGGATATTGTAGGCAATAGGCTCTATGCTCAGTCCTCTTAATACAGAAACGGCGTCCGCTCATGGTTACCATCGAGGTGGACACTACTAGAGAGGTCTGGGGTGTATATGTTGGGTGGTATTCATAGTCAAAATTAAAATGTTGAGTAGGAAACAGAACTGAGTTTAAAGCTTGTCAATTAGCTGAACATCAGACCAATTCTAACATAAAGTAAACCAAATCTCTCTCTTAAAAAGTAAACCACAAATATAAAATTGGCATGTTTTAAGCCTAATTCCATTTATAAAAGGAGATAATATGCTAGATAAAAGTTTGTATTTATATAATTTGCTTCCGTTATTAGACAATCTTCAGATTTGTTCACATTGAATCTGAGAGTGAGGTACTATATAAAGATTAGATATTTCCAGCTATCTGTTAAGGTCATTTTTCACCGGATTTTAGTAGATATCCATGTGGATGATAAACTTGTGATGTAATTATTTTGATTAAATATTTATTAGAAAATAGAACTAAGGAATTTCCAGGGCTCATTGTTACCGGTTATAGATGATCCTGGCGGCCTGTGACCTTGACTCCTCCCCCCTATTTAATGAAAGCCTTATGCCTTCTACCATTAGGTTCAATATTACTCTCTCTCATCACCTTCATAGATTCTTACTGTTCATTGACAAATTGAACCCACGCACAGACAATTATGCCCATGTGGGTTCATTCCCATAACTTATAATCATTGTCATTTAAATGTATTATTAGTAAATAGACAATATATACTGTAATATTCTTTATATTGTTGTCATTATTATTATAACTGTCCTTAAAAGTACGATTTGTATCATATGCATTTTTGTTAATAAACTTTATTTTTATTCTGATAAACATACCTAGTACTAAAAGCCAATCTAAATATCAAACAGGCATATGTATATTTGTGTAAAATACTCGTACATTTTATCTATATAAACAAAATCAATATATGTCCAACGGTATGTATGCCCTTTATGGATTACTACACTATTCATGTGATCGTCATGAAATTTTTCAAATTTGTTAGGTATACCACTGAGAAAGACTCTGGCATGAGTGTACATAAACAATGCGACAACTAAAGGACCTACAGCTTTATGTGGAATCAGAATCACGTAGAATTCTTGAACAGATATACATTCTGTCCTATAGAAATCTTTTAAAAGTACTATTAAGAAAATAATATTTTAAGGAAATGTCTGTAAAAGTGAAGTTGTCAATGTATTAAGGTGTGTACGACTCATAGTGATAGGATTCACATTGATATGATTTTTCGTAAGTAGACATAAAGGGACAGTTCTGGGCTCACCTTCGGGCATCTTCGGCTCTCGGATTCAAGATGGCGACCACCTTCGGGCATCTTCGGGTCACGTGACCCAGTCCTACCAACCCCCGTGGGAAAATTCCCTCCCTAAATTTCCCTCAAATTCCTAAATTTCCCTCCAAATTCCCACATCATACTATATAACAAGCACTTTTTCCAAGATGGCGGCCTTTCCCACCTTATACTATATAAAATGCTTTCGGGTACTTCCGGCGACTGTCGGCTACCTTCGTACGCTCTTAGTCTACGATATACACGTCGGCTGCTGGTCTGGCGCGCATGTGCGGGGACTTGTGCTCGGTGGACAAGCGCGTTACGTCACCACTCATACAGCGGCTGCGAAACTCGGGTATAGGACTCCGGGCGTCAGACTGGTTTTCATGTCTGGACAGGCGTGTGACCCAAATGCTACGCTCTGATTGGTTGCCTCCCTCCCTCCCTACTTTACAAGTAATCTTTCTCACACGCACTGTTAGCCTACCTATTTAAATGAATTTTGAATTTAATTGTTCTGAATTTTTAATAAATACACTGTTAACCTAGCTTTCTTATATAACATGCGCTCTTAAGTTCGGGTACTCCCACTCATCTGCGGCTTCCTTTAACAAACATTGTTACCTACATACTTCCGTTAAAAATATCTAATCACAGTTGGGTACATACTTAACACTCTAGGCAACCCGCAATACACGTTTTATTTAAAAATTAAGGGACAGCTATTATTTATATTAATTATTTACTTATTTTTTATTTTTATTTAATACATTGTTAACTTTAGGGTCCTTCTACCCCCTCCCATCTACTTCCGGTTAAATTCGTATGGATACCTTCATATCAAACACACCCGACATCCTCTAAACTTAACACACTAGCTGAACACTCTTACCCTAGAGCCCTCATGCCTACCGGACTATCCAACCTAAATTACTTTAACTGTACTTACAAAGTCTACTGGTGGCCGGGCTTTACCACATCCGCTTCCGTTATTGGTCACAAGCTTCACATCTTAGTATAATATGTTTTCTTTCATTAACTATCATCATGTACTATAACAATTTCCTATTTTCGTCCACCTTTGCATGCGTGTACATGGTACCTAAGTTACATTACTTATTTTCAGTCACTTTCATTATCAATTCTGTGGACTCCCCCCCTTTACCTCACTTCCTATCCACGTTCCTATCCAGAACCTATCAGTCCCCCTACATAACGAAACTAGCACACCTAGCCTCACTTCCTTTCCTCAAAAATTCCTTCCTTTGTACTATAGCGACACTCAAGGACTAATTCACTACAATTTCACAAACCGTATCCCACTACCTCTGCTCGGTGCACTGGCAGTCCAATAGTTCTCGCGCACTTTTCTTATCGAAACCACTTCCATTACCACAAGCAATATTTTACATCCCGTACGTTGTCTTTTATTTGCACAATCTCTTTTAATAATATCGAACACTTAATTAACATTGTATATGATTCCTTCTGAACATTTATTAAAACAGTACTACACAGGATGACGTAATCAGAGTTTCAAGTCTGGACAGGCGCGTGATCCAAATGCTACGTTCTGATTGGTTGACCCTCCCCCTCCCCTCCCCTCCCCCCCATCCATCCCTACTTCACTGAACAACACAATCATTCTTTCTCACTTCTGCTCTTGCGCTCGTACTGATCAGACGTGTCTTCACTTTGCTCCTACTTGCAATCGATATCAGTAATAATACTCAATAATAAATACAATTATTCTCATCATAAATACTTTAACTTTATTCTTGTAATTTATATTTTGGACACCGTTCTCTGTACGGTATTTCGAAAGTGATATACCAAGAGTAAGTTTTGTATACAGTATCAATATTCCTTGCGTTTGATTTGATTGACTAGAGTTTGAATATCCTTGTTTTTGAGCTTTTAATTCGATTTGAATTACTATTAATATCATTTAATTTTATTTAATTACCAAATATGGAATCCTACGCCATAAACCACAACCTTGTCACAATTTCCCGCCGGTTTGATACCACAGGAACTGACCTCCTTACCGTTCTAACTGAACATAAAAATAAAATTTCGTCCGAAATAAATAACCACCTAAACAGGCTCGGGGGAGTTAAATGGTATATTTCCGTTCAAATTAAATTTTCCAAAATTGTTAATAACGAGGAAATCTCAACTACTCCATTCTTTCACGGCAAAACTCGTCCTTTGTTACCTTCCGATTCTCTAGATATTCAGTATTCCGAGGCTACAGACAAAATTTTAGAAAGCGTGGCTAAGTGGGTAAGTCAAGGTAGTGGGTGGGTAATAGAAAATGTTTTACGACTCGATCTGTTTATTGTTAAATTTCAACCTTTGTACGCCTCTTCTTTCATACCCACCCCCAAAAAAATCTCAAACCCCAAACAAGGAATTGTAAATATTAAAAATGACGATCAAAAATGTTTCCTATACTCTGTACTTGCCCATCTGTACCCTGACCGAAATCGGCGAATAACTTATTATAAATCCTTTGAATGTAATATAAATATGTCTGGGATTAGCTATCCTGTCAAAATTACCGATTTAGATAAATTTGAAAAATTGAACCCCGCTTTATCTGTAAATGTATTTGGATTTGAAAACGATGAAATTTACCCCCTAAGAATAACCAAAGAAAAATTTAGAGCTCACCATGTAAACTTGTTACTACTGACTACTGACACCACCTCCCACTACTGTCTAATTACCAACTTATCCCGACTTTTAACCCACTTGACTAAACACGACGGTGTTAGGTTCTACTGTGACTACTGCCTACACAGATTTTCCTCCCAACTACGACTTACTAACCACTTACCTTTGTGTTCACCACACGGTGCACAAAAGACTAGACTTCCTACTGAAGACGAAAAACTTATGTATTTTAAAAACTACACACTTACTCACAAAGTCCCATTTACCATTTACTGTGACTTCGAGTCCTTTGTTGTTCCGATCGACACAGCACTGAACGACCCTACCACTTCACACACTACAAACACTGCCCACCACATCCCCTCTGGCTTTTGCTATGTAATCATTGACAGTGATGGCAAACCAGTAAAACAACCCAAAGTCTATAGCGGCCCCGACGTTGTAGATACTTTTCTAAATTGTTTGATTGAGGAGTCTAAAGAGCTCTTACCAATTATTAAAAAGAATATTCCTATTAATATGTCTCCACAAGACAAAATTGTTTTCAAAAATGCTACCACCTGTCACCTTTGTCAAAAACCTTTAGACGGAGACAAAGTGGCCAACCATAATCATTTAACGGGTGAGTTCTTGGGACCCGCCCACAATTCATGTAACTTAAACTACCAAGTTCCCGATCACATTCCAGTCTTTTTCCATAACCTCAGAGGTTATGACTGCCACCACTTGATCCAAGGGCTAGGCAAATTCAAAAAAGAAAAACTGTCATGTATCGCTACAACTAGTGAGCGGTACATTTCAGTCACCCTTGAGTCACTTCGTTTCCTGGATTCTTTACAGTTCCTAAACACCTCTTTGGACACACTCGTGTCCAACCTAGTTTCTGACGGGGCTTCCAAATTTAAAATTTTAGGGCAGTGTATGTCCAACACAGACTTACTCTTACGAAAAGGCGTCTTTCCCTACACTTACATGACCAATCAATCAAAATTTAATGATACTGAACTACCTCCCAAGGAGGCGTTCTACAACGACCTGACCAAAACACCTATATCCGACGAAGACTACACACACGCACAGACTGTGTGGAATACTTTTGACATGACTTCAATGAAACAGTACCACGACCTTTACTTACTCACAGACGTGTTATTACTTGCCGATGTGTTTGAAAATTTTAGGACGACAAGTATGACTTACTACGGGATTGACCCCTGTAACGTCTACTCTGCCCCCGGACTGGCATGGAATTCCATGCTCAAAATGACAGACGTACGTCTTGAACTACTTACTGACATAGACCAACACTTGTTTGTTGAGTCTGGGATCCGGGGCGGTGTCTCCATGATACCTAACCGGCACGCCCAGGCCAACAATCCCTACTTACCCGACTTTGACAACACAAAACCAACCAATTACTTACTTTACCTCGATTGTAACAATTTATACGGAACCAGTATGTCAGATAGACTCCCAGAGTCTGATTTTAAGTGGATCGACCCACAGGACATTGACATTACAAACGTACCCGACGACTCTGACATTGGTTACATTTTAGAGGTTGACTTACACTACCCAGACCATTTACACGACTTACATTCTGACTTTCCACTGGCCCCCGAACGAAAAGTGGTGACATACGACATGCTATCGACATACTGTAGGGACTTGCTAGACGAACTCGACTATAAACCTCCCAAGACTGAAAAACTACTGACTACTCTATGTGACAAAACAAAATACGTTGTACACTACAGGACTCTAAAACTATACTTACAACTGGGACTTGTACTGACTAAAATCCACAGAGTTCTTAGCTTTAAACAGTCTGCCTGGTTAGCCCCATTTATTAACTTTAACACAGAAAAAAGAAAAGAAGCTAAAAACAATTTCGAAAAAGATTTTTTTAAGTTAATGAACAACGCCACATATGGTAAATCTTTGGAAAATGTTAGGTCACGTATTGATTTTAAACTTGTAAATAACGAGAAACAATTGGTAAAATGGACAGCTAGTCCCAGACTCAAGACTTTCTTTGCTTACAATAAAGATATCGCGGGATTGGCTTTAAAAAAACAAACCATCTTCTTAAACAGACCCATTTATGTTGGATTTACAGTTTTAGAAATTTCGAAATTAATAATGTACAATTTTCATTACAACTGGGCAATTGCAAAGTACGGGAAGAATATAAAGCTTTGCATGACCGATACCGATTCATTATTTTACAATGTTTACACACCAGACGTTTACGCTGACATTAAAAACGAACTTCATCTTTTCGACACATCAGACTACCCACCCAGCCACCCATGTTATAGTGTAGAAAACAAAAAAGTGTTAGGAAAATTTAAAGACGAGTTAAATTCAAATCCAGCTAGGGAAATAATTGGCTTGAGAGCGAAATGCTACTCTATTCTAAATTCAGATCTAGAGGAAAAGAAGGTGGCTAAAGGCGTCCCCCGAGTAGCGATAAAAAAACAACTAAAACATGAAATGTACAAAAACTGCTTGCTTAAACATTCGTTAAAAACAACATCAGCTCTAAATATCCGCAGTGACAAACATAACATTTACACGCAACACATTTCAAAATTATCACTATCTCCCTTTGACGATAAAAGATACATTTTGGAAAATGGCATAGATACTTTAGCCTACGGACACTATTTAATTAACAAAAAACGAGCTTTAGAACACGACCATGATTACGTAACTAAAAGAATTAAAACTTGAGTAAAAACGTACCTTACAAAATAAACACAACGTTCCTCAATATATCCTCTCCATAACTGAATACCGCCACTCCCTTCCCCCACCACTCCTTCCTTTCCCACATCCTGTTCAACTTGCACTAATGGCGCCAATCCCACTAAATCGGAACCTTTCTAAAAATATTGGACAGTTTCTTTGTATATATGAGGATTTGTACATAACTTATCCGTAAATTTGTAATATTTGTAAATAACCGGGTCCTTTAGCAGTTTCAATGTACATGCAAAGTCTACGAGTAATACTTTTACACACTGTTACAGGATGTGGCTCACCACATCAATCTTATCGCTTGTGTCACAAAGGCGAAATATCAACTTGCTTTAATATAAAGATTATATACTTCCAACTACTAAAAAAAGCGATGGAATGAGATTGTAACCCATGGTTACTAACATGTCCGTAGAAACCCAATTTACGGCATTGGATGGGCTCAATCCAACCGTAGTGCAGACACCGTACTGGGCGAACCTTCTTCTTGATTACGGTAACTCCTACGCCAGGTAAGTAATGTTAAGTTAGTTTTGAGTAAACTCTTTTACCGTCAACCTTTAAAAACAATCTGTAAAGTAAATTCTGTTATAATATTGACACTTTTGTGAGTTTACATAACTACAATTTATTAACGGATATCTTCAGCTCTGTGTGAATTTCTATAGAATACCGTACCATCGAGGTGAGGGCGGCCCAAATTCAATAAAAAAAGCCCGACTGTTTTCCAAGGCAGCCGTAAAACGCATAAGACCTGAATCAGTCCTGCAGCTTGGGGCTGGATTAATCTCCGTAAGACCTTGAGTCGCAGTCCGGGCCCTCGTAAGGTACGTGTATGATTGAATGTTACACTCTATGGCTGGACAGTATCCGTAGGTCCCGTGTGTGAGGGAGAGTAACCTACAAAAAAAGAGAAAAAAAAACACAAAAACCTACTATAAAAAAACAGTATCAAAAATAATAAAAACAAATTTATAAATAAAAACCCCTTTGTAAGTCTATACGTCACATTGAAAGGCTTCTCTAAGTAAAGTGATGTCTTTACTTACAGAGGGACCCAAAAATACAAAAAATAAATACAAAAATTATAAAAAAACAATAACTAAATAATACTGAGAGGTAGCATTTTGTTGGTTGGCTACCATCGTAGTGAGCGAGGTTGGGGCTCATTACATTAAAATACCCGTGGGGGATACCAGTCCTCTATCGGGCGCGTCCCATGGGAATTGGGCAATGCCCTTCAGTTTTGCCTTCAGCTTACTTGAGGGTAGTGAGGAATTAAATACTCACCGTGAAAAAAACTGGTTAAATCAAAAACATTAATAAAATCTGCGAGAAAGATCATGGTATAGTACAGAATCAGGAAGTGATCTTAGTACGATATGGTAAAACTTTATATAAAAAGAGTAAATCCCATCCAAAAGTAAGAAAAAAATCAAAGATACATACAAATTTCAGAAAAAGAGTCATTTTACATAAAAAATGTGTTGAAAAATGTTTCAAATCAAGGAAGAAATACCATCATAGTACTCTCCAAACCCCTTAAAATTTAGTTAAAATGTCAATAAATAGGGTTATTTTTGTACAAAATATGTTATAATTCCCTAAAAGCATTAAAATTCAGTGTCATAACAATGATATTTGTTCTAAACATTAAAAAACCTTTAAAATTATCTAATAGACTCTTTATAAACTTAGTTTGTGCTCAAATCAACACACAAAAGACCAAACACAAACTCTACATATAAGACTCTTGGTTGGCCACCCACCTACTCAACATACAACAACTCTGATAGATCATCCACCTAACCATTACATAAAACCTTTGATAGACCACCAACACACATGAACAACCTACCTACAAACATTCATCACTCTTGACTTACCGCCCACCTACTCAACACACAGAGAGACTACGTAACTAACCATTACATAAAACCTCAGATTGACACCCAACATTCATGGAAGACCTACCTACCAATCATACAACTTGATTGACCATCCACCTACACACCACACATTCATCTTGATAATCCAATCACCCTCCCATAAAAAGACTCTTGTCAGACTATTTACTTAACATACAAGACACCACACACTCTACATCAACCATCTACCTACTCAACACACAAAGACCAAACACACACTCTACATATAAGACTCTTGGTTGGTCACTCACCAACTCAACATATAACACCTCTGATACACCATTCACTTGAACATAACATAAAACCTTAGATTGACACACATCATTCATGGTAGACCTACCTACCAAACATACAACTTGACCGTCCACACATCACACACAGTACTCTCGATAGATCACTTAACTACCTATTACATAAAGCCTCCGATTGACTCACAGTCCTAACATTCATAAACAACTAACCTCCCAAACATACGACTCAACCACCAACAAAAAACAAGACTTCACGTATAACCACCCATTTAACATACAAGACCAACCACACACCATACAATCATGACTTAACATGAACAACCCACCTACCACCTACTCAACATTCTACACTCTTGACTAACCACCCACCTACTCAACACACAGATAGACTACGTAACCATCCATTACATAAAACCGTAGATCAACACCCATCATTCATGGATGACCTACCTACCAAACACACGACTTGACCACCTTCCCAAAGCATAAGACTTTTGAAGGACCACCTACCAAACATACAAGAACAACCACACACCTTACAGGCATGACCTAACAGTCCACCCACCTACTCAACATATAACACCTCTGATACACCATCCACTTGAACATTACATAAAACTTGTGATATTCCACACAATCACCAAACACACATGACTCTTAATAGACCAATCCACCTACCTTTGCACACACGATTCCTTAGGACACACCCTACACCCACCACTCATCCTACAGACAAAACTCCTAGAGAACTACCCATCCACCATAAAAACACTATTTCTTCATATAATCATGTTTTAAAATAACATTATTACACTGTAAGATAGGTTTAATATAGCTAAAGACCTAAAGTGTTACCTAAAATTCTGTTTTCTCTAGAAATATGAGAGCCGTTGGTGGAAAACATCCAAACTAAATATAGAAAATAAGAATTAGCTAGTAGTTTCATATAAATTCTGCTATACAACTAAAAAAATATGAGAAAAAGTTGGGTTAAAAAACAATGAACATAGAAAAAGTTGGGTTTAAAAACAATGAACACAGAAAAAGTTAGGTTAGCAAACATCCGAAAAGTTCAGTTAAAATTACCAAAACTCAAAAAATGGGACATTTTTTGACTCTTGTTAATTTTAACAACTTTTCGGAAAAGTAAGGCTAGCAATCATCCTTTCGGTTGTTTGCTAGCCTTACTTTTCGGATGTTTGCTAACCTAACTTTTTCTGTGTTCATTGTTTTTAAACCCAACTTTTTCTATGTTCATTGTTTTTTAACCCAACTTTTTCTCATATTTTTTTAGTTGTATAGCAGAATTTATATGAAACTACTAGCTAATTCTTATTTTCTATATTTAGTTTGGATGTTTTCCACCAACGGCTCTCATATTTCTAGAGAAAACAGAATTTTAGGTAACACTTTAGGTCTTTAGCTATATTAAACCTATCTTACAGTGTAATAATGTTATTTTAAAACATGATTATATGAAGAAATAGTGTTTTTATGGTGGATGGGTAGTTCTCTAGGAGTTTTGTCTGTAGGATGAGTGGTGGGTGTAGGGTGTGTCCTAAGGAATCGTGTGTGCAAAGGTAGGTGGATTGGTCTATTAAGAGTCATGTGTGTTTGGTGATTGTGTGGAATATCACAAGTTTTATGTAATGTTCAAGTGGATGGTGTATCAGAGGTGTTATATGTTGAGTAGGTGGGTGGACTGTTAGGTCATGCCTGTAAGGTGTGTGGTTGTTCTTGTATGTTTGGTAGGTGGTCCTTCAAAAGTCTTATGCTTTGGGAAGGTGGTCAAGTCGTGTGTTTGGTAGGTAGGTCATCCATGAATGTTGGGTGTTGATCTACGGTTTTATGTAATGGATGGTTACGTAGTCTATCTGTGTGTTGAGTAGGTGGGTGGTTAGTCAAGAGTGTAGAATGTTGAGTAGGTGGTAGGTGGGTTGTTCATGTTAAGTCATGATTGTATGGTGTGTGGTTGGTCTTGTATGTTAAATGGGTGGTTATACGTGAAGTCTTGTTTTTTGTTGGTGGTTGAGTCGTATGTTTGGGAGGTTAGTTGTTTATGAATGTTAGGACTGTGAGTCAATCGGAGGCTTTATGTAATAGGTAGTTAAGTGATCTATCGAGAGTACTGTGTGTGATGTGTGGACGGTCAAGTTGTATGTTTGGTAGGTAGGTCTACCATGAATGATGTGTGTCAATCTAAGGTTTTATGTTATGTTCAAGTGAATGGTGTATCAGAGGTGTTATATGTTGAGTTGGTGAGTGACCAACCAAGAGTCTTATATGTAGAGTGTGTGTTTGGTCTTTGTGTGTTGAGTAGGTAGATGGTTGATGTAGAGTGTGTGGTGTCTTGTATGTTAAGTAAATAGTCTGACAAGAGTCTTTTTATGGGAGGGTGATTGGATTATCAAGATGAATGTGTGGTGTGTAGGTGGATGGTCAATCAAGTTGTATGATTGGTAGGTAGGTCTTCCATGAATGTTGGGTGTCAATCTGAGGTTTTATGTAATGGTTAGTTACGTAGTCTCTCTGTGTGTTGAGTAGGTGGGCGGTAAGTCAAGAGTGATGAATGTTTGTAGGTAGGTTGTTCATGTGTGTTGGTGGTCTATCAAAGGTTTTATGTAATGGTTAGGTGGATGATCTATCAGAGTTGTTGTATGTTGAGTAGGTGGGTGGCCAACCAAGAGTCTTATATGTAGAGTTTGTGTTTGGTCTTTTGTGTGTTGATTTGAGCACAAACTAAGTTTATAAAGAGTCTATTAGATAATTTTAAAGGTTTTTTAATGTTTAGAACAAATATCATTGTTATGACACTGAATTTTAATGCTTTTAGGGAATTATAACATATTTTGTACAAAAATAACCCTATTTATTGACATTTTAACTAAATTTTAAGGGGTTTGGAGAGTACTATGATGGTATTTCTTCCTTGATTTGAAACATTTTTCAACACATTTTTTATGTAAAATGACTCTTTTTCTGAAATTTGTATGTATCTTTGATTTTTTTCTTACTTTTGGATGGAATTTACTCTTTTTATATAAAGTTTTACCATATCGTACTAAGATCACTTCCTGATTCTGTACTATACCATGATCTTTCTCGCAGATTTTATTAATGTTTTTGATTTAACCAGTTTTTTTCACGGTGAGTATTTAATTCCTCACTACCCTCAAGTAAGCTGAAGGCAAAACTGAAGGGCATTGCCCAATTCCCATGGGACGCGCCCGATAGAGGACTGGTATCCCCCACGGGTATTTTAATGTAATGAGCCCCAACCTCGCTCACTACGATGGTAGCCAACCAACAAAATGCTACCTCTCAGTATTATTTAGTTATTGTTTTTTTATAATTTTTGTATTTATTTTTTGTATTTTTGGGTCCCTCTGTAAGTAAAGACATCACTTTACTTAGAGAAGCCTTTCAATGTGACGTATAGACTTACAAAGGGGTTTTTATTTATAAATTTGTTTTTATTATTTTTGATACTGTTTTTTATAGTAGGTTTTTGTGTTTTTTTTCTCTTTTTTTGTAGGTTACTCTCCCTCACACACGGGACCTACGGATACTGTCCAGCCATAGAGTGTAACATTCAATCATACACGTACCTTACGAGGGCCCGGACTGCGACTCAAGGTCTTACGGAGATTAATCCAGCCCCAAGCTGCAGGACTGATTCAGGTCTTATGCGTTTTACGGCTGCCTTGGAAAACAGTCGGGCTTTTTTTATTGAATTTGGGCCGCCCTCACCTCGATGGTACGGTATTCTATAGAAATTCACACAGAGCTGAAGATATCCGTTAATAAATTGTAGTTATGTAAACTCACAAAAGTGTCAATATTATAACAGAATTTACTTTACAGATTGTTTTTAAAGGTTGACGGTAAAAGAGTTTACTCAAAACTAACTTAACATTACTTACCTGGCGTAGGAGTTACCGTAATCAAGAAGAAGGTTCGCCCAGTACGGTGTCTGCACTACGGTTGGATTGAGCCCATCCAATGCCGTAAATTGGGTTTCTACGGACATGTTAGTAACCATGGGTTACAATCTCATTCCATCGCTTTTTTTAGTAGTTGGAAGTATATAATCTTTATATTAAAGCAAGTTGATATTTCGCCTTTGTGACACAAGCGATAAGATTGATGTGGTGAGCCACATCCTGTAACAGTGTGTAAAAGTATTACTCGTAGACTTTGCATGTACATTGAAACTGCTAAAGGACCCGGTTATTTACAAATATTACAAATTTACGGATAAGTTATGTACAAATCCTCATATATACAAAGAAACTGTCCAATATTTTTAGAAAGGTTCCGATTTAGTGGGATTGGCGCCATTAGTGCAAGTTGAACAGGATGTGGGAAAGGAAGGAGTGGTGGGGGAAGGGAGTGGCGGTATTCAGTTATGGAGAGGATATATTGAGGAACGTTGTGTTTATTTTGTAAGGTACGTTTTTACTCAAGTTTTAATTCTTTTAGTTACGTAATCATGGTCGTGTTCTAAAGCTCGTTTTTTGTTAATTAAATAGTGTCCGTAGGCTAAAGTATCTATGCCATTTTCCAAAATGTATCTTTTATCGTCAAAGGGAGATAGTGATAATTTTGAAATGTGTTGCGTGTAAATGTTATGTTTGTCACTGCGGATATTTAGAGCTGATGTTGTTTTTAACGAATGTTTAAGCAAGCAGTTTTTGTACATTTCATGTTTTAGTTGTTTTTTTATCGCTACTCGGGGGACGCCTTTAGCCACCTTCTTTTCCTCTAGATCTGAATTTAGAATAGAGTAGCATTTCGCTCTCAAGCCAATTATTTCCCTAGCTGGATTTGAATTTAACTCGTCTTTAAATTTTCCTAACACTTTTTTGTTTTCTACACTATAACATGGGTGGCTGGGTGGGTAGTCTGATGTGTCGAAAAGATGAAGTTCGTTTTTAATGTCAGCGTAAACGTCTGGTGTGTAAACATTGTAAAATAATGAATCGGTATCGGTCATGCAAAGCTTTATATTCTTCCCGTACTTTGCAATTGCCCAGTTGTAATGAAAATTGTACATTATTAATTTCGAAATTTCTAAAACTGTAAATCCAACATAAATGGGTCTGTTTAAGAAGATGGTTTGTTTTTTTAAAGCCAATCCCGCGATATCTTTATTGTAAGCAAAGAAAGTCTTGAGTCTGGGACTAGCTGTCCATTTTACCAATTGTTTCTCGTTATTTACAAGTTTAAAATCAATACGTGACCTAACATTTTCCAAAGATTTACCATATGTGGCGTTGTTCATTAACTTAAAAAAATCTTTTTCGAAATTGTTTTTAGCTTCTTTTCTTTTTTCTGTGTTAAAGTTAATAAATGGGGCTAACCAGGCAGACTGTTTAAAGCTAAGAACTCTGTGGATTTTAGTCAGTACAAGTCCCAGTTGTAAGTATAGTTTTAGAGTCCTGTAGTGTACAACGTATTTTGTTTTGTCACATAGAGTAGTCAGTAGTTTTTCAGTCTTGGGAGGTTTATAGTCGAGTTCGTCTAGCAAGTCCCTACAGTATGTCGATAGCATGTCGTATGTCACCACTTTTCGTTCGGGGGCCAGTGGAAAGTCAGAATGTAAGTCGTGTAAATGGTCTGGGTAGTGTAAGTCAACCTCTAAAATGTAACCAATGTCAGAGTCGTCGGGTACGTTTGTAATGTCAATGTCCTGTGGGTCGATCCACTTAAAATCAGACTCTGGGAGTCTATCTGACATACTGGTTCCGTATAAATTGTTACAATCGAGGTAAAGTAAGTAATTGGTTGGTTTTGTGTTGTCAAAGTCGGGTAAGTAGGGATTGTTGGCCTGGGCGTGCCGGTTAGGTATCATGGAGACACCGCCCCGGATCCCAGACTCAACAAACAAGTGTTGGTCTATGTCAGTAAGTAGTTCAAGACGTACGTCTGTCATTTTGAGCATGGAATTCCATGCCAGTCCGGGGGCAGAGTAGACGTTACAGGGGTCAATCCCGTAGTAAGTCATACTTGTCGTCCTAAAATTTTCAAACACATCGGCAAGTAATAACACGTCTGTGAGTAAGTAAAGGTCGTGGTACTGTTTCATTGAAGTCATGTCAAAAGTATTCCACACAGTCTGTGCGTGTGTGTAGTCTTCGTCGGATATAGGTGTTTTGGTCAGGTCGTTGTAGAACGCCTCCTTGGGAGGTAGTTCAGTATCATTAAATTTTGATTGATTGGTCATGTAAGTGTAGGGAAAGACGCCTTTTCGTAAGAGTAAGTCTGTGTTGGACATACACTGCCCTAAAATTTTAAATTTGGAAGCCCCGTCAGAAACTAGGTTGGACACGAGTGTGTCCAAAGAGGTGTTTAGGAACTGTAAAGAATCCAGGAAACGAAGTGACTCAAGGGTGACTGAAATGTACCGCTCACTAGTTGTAGCGATACATGACAGTTTTTCTTTTTTGAATTTGCCTAGCCCTTGGATCAAGTGGTGGCAGTCATAACCTCTGAGGTTATGGAAAAAGACTGGAATGTGATCGGGAACTTGGTAGTTTAAGTTACATGAATTGTGGGCGGGTCCCAAGAACTCACCCGTTAAATGATTATGGTTGGCCACTTTGTCTCCGTCTAAAGGTTTTTGACAAAGGTGACAGGTGGTAGCATTTTTGAAAACAATTTTGTCTTGTGGAGACATATTAATAGGAATATTCTTTTTAATAATTGGTAAGAGCTCTTTAGACTCCTCAATCAAACAATTTAGAAAAGTATCTACAACGTCGGGACCACTATAGACTTTGGGTTGTTTTACTGGTTTGCCATCACTGTCAATGATTACATAGCAAAAGCCAGAGGGGATGTGGTGGGCAGTGTTTGTAGTGTGTGAAGTGGTAGGGTCGTTCAGTGCTGTGTCGATCGGAACAACAAAGGACTCGAAGTCACAGTAAATGGTAAATGGGACTTTGTGAGTAAGTGTGTAGTTTTTAAAATACATAAGTTTTTCGTCTTCAGTAGGAAGTCTGGTCTTTTGTGCACCGTGTGGTGAACACAAAGGTAAGTGGTTAGTAAGTCGTAGTTGGGAGGAAAATCTGTGTAGGCAGTAGTCACAGTAGAACCTAACACCGTCGTGTTTAGTCAAGTGGGTTAAAAGTCGGGACATGTTGGTAATCAGACAGTAGTGGGAGGTGGTGTCAGTAGTCAGTAGTAACAAGTTTACATGGTGAGCTCTAAATTTTTCTTTGGTTATTCTTAGGGGGTAAATTTCATCGTTTTCAAATCCAAATACATTTACAGATAAAGCGGGGTTCAATTTTTCAAATTTATCTAAATCGGTAATTTTGACAGGATAGCTAATCCCAGACATATTTATATTACATTCAAAGGATTTATAATAAGTTATTCGCCGATTTCGGTCAGGGTACAGATGGGCAAGTACAGAGTATAGGAAACATTTTTGATCGTCATTTTTAATATTTACAATTCCTTGTTTGGGGTTTGAGATTTTTTTGGGGGTGGGTATGAAAGAAGAGGCGTACAAAGGTTGAAATTTAACAATAAACAGATCGAGTCGTAAAACATTTTCTATTACCCACCCACTACCTTGACTTACCCACTTAGCCACGCTTTCTAAAATTTTGTCTGTAGCCTCGGAATACTGAATATCTAGAGAATCGGAAGGTAACAAAGGACGAGTTTTGCCGTGAAAGAATGGAGTAGTTGAGATTTCCTCGTTATTAACAATTTTGGAAAATTTAATTTGAACGGAAATATACCATTTAACTCCCCCGAGCCTGTTTAGGTGGTTATTTATTTCGGACGAAATTTTATTTTTATGTTCAGTTAGAACGGTAAGGAGGTCAGTTCCTGTGGTATCAAACCGGCGGGAAATTGTGACAAGGTTGTGGTTTATGGCGTAGGATTCCATATTTGGTAATTAAATAAAATTAAATGATATTAATAGTAATTCAAATCGAATTAAAAGCTCAAAAACAAGGATATTCAAACTCTAGTCAATCAAATCAAACGCAAGGAATATTGATACTGTATACAAAACTTACTCTTGGTATATCACTTTCGAAATACCGTACAGAGAACGGTGTCCAAAATATAAATTACAAGAATAAAGTTAAAGTATTTATGATGAGAATAATTGTATTTATTATTGAGTATTATTACTGATATCGATTGCAAGTAGGAGCAAAGTGAAGACACGTCTGATCAGTACGAGCGCAAGAGCAGAAGTGAGAAAGAATGATTGTGTTGTTCAGTGAAGTAGGGATGGATGGGGGGAGGGGAGGGGAGGGGGAGGGTCAACCAATCAGAACGTAGCATTTGGATCACGCGCCTGTCCAGACTTGAAACTCTGATTACGTCATCCTGTGTAGTACTGTTTTAATAAATGTTCAGAAGGAATCATATACAATGTTAATTAAGTGTTCGATATTATTAAAAGAGATTGTGCAAATAAAAGACAACGTACGGGATGTAAAATATTGCTTGTGGTAATGGAAGTGGTTTCGATAAGAAAAGTGCGCGAGAACTATTGGACTGCCAGTGCACCGAGCAGAGGTAGTGGGATACGGTTTGTGAAATTGTAGTGAATTAGTCCTTGAGTGTCGCTATAGTACAAAGGAAGGAATTTTTGAGGAAAGGAAGTGAGGCTAGGTGTGCTAGTTTCGTTATGTAGGGGGACTGATAGGTTCTGGATAGGAACGTGGATAGGAAGTGAGGTAAAGGGGGGGAGTCCACAGAATTGATAATGAAAGTGACTGAAAATAAGTAATGTAACTTAGGTACCATGTACACGCATGCAAAGGTGGACGAAAATAGGAAATTGTTATAGTACATGATGATAGTTAATGAAAGAAAACATATTATACTAAGATGTGAAGCTTGTGACCAATAACGGAAGCGGATGTGGTAAAGCCCGGCCACCAGTAGACTTTGTAAGTACAGTTAAAGTAATTTAGGTTGGATAGTCCGGTAGGCATGAGGGCTCTAGGGTAAGAGTGTTCAGCTAGTGTGTTAAGTTTAGAGGATGTCGGGTGTGTTTGATATGAAGGTATCCATACGAATTTAACCGGAAGTAGATGGGAGGGGGTAGAAGGACCCTAAAGTTAACAATGTATTAAATAAAAATAAAAAATAAGTAAATAATTAATATAAATAATAGCTGTCCCTTAATTTTTAAATAAAACGTGTATTGCGGGTTGCCTAGAGTGTTAAGTATGTACCCAACTGTGATTAGATATTTTTAACGGAAGTATGTAGGTAACAATGTTTGTTAAAGGAAGCCGCAGATGAGTGGGAGTACCCGAACTTAAGAGCGCATGTTATATAAGAAAGCTAGGTTAACAGTGTATTTATTAAAAATTCAGAACAATTAAATTCAAAATTCATTTAAATAGGTAGGCTAACAGTGCGTGTGAGAAAGATTACTTGTAAAGTAGGGAGGGAGGGAGGCAACCAATCAGAGCGTAGCATTTGGGTCACACGCCTGTCCAGACATGAAAACCAGTCTGACGCCCGGAGTCCTATACCCGAGTTTCGCAGCCGCTGTATGAGTGGTGACGTAACGCGCTTGTCCACCGAGCACAAGTCCCCGCACATGCGCGCCAGACCAGCAGCCGACGTGTATATCGTAGACTAAGAGCGTACGAAGGTAGCCGACAGTCGCCGGAAGTACCCGAAAGCATTTTATATAGTATAAGGTGGGAAAGGCCGCCATCTTGGAAAAAGTGCTTGTTATATAGTATGATGTGGGAATTTGGAGGGAAATTTAGGAATTTGAGGGAAATTTAGGGAGGGAATTTTCCCACGGGGGTTGGTAGGACTGGGTCACGTGACCCGAAGATGCCCGAAGGTGGTCGCCATCTTGAATCCGAGAGCCGAAGATGCCCGAAGGTGAGCCCAGAACTGTCCCTTTATGTCTACTTTCGTAAATATGTTTAATATTTTAGCTATCATAAATAAAATGATAAGTTAAAAACAAATATAAGGTAAAAATATGTCTGGTGAGGGGGGGAGGAGTTTCTCGTTGGTTTATTCAAACGCAAATGCTGGTTGAAAGGCATTTGCTTCTCAAAAACGTAGAAATTGGCGTGGTTCGTGTCTGAAGGTATACAATGGATATTCGCTTGAGTGGTGAAGACACCATCGTTTTGTACATCCTTTACACGAAACCGAACTAAGACGGTTCGTTGTCTCTTGTATTTTCCTTAATACAAAGCTTCTGAACGTTAAATAACAAATCTTAGCATCCAGAAAATTGCACATTTCAGTTTTATTTTTTAATTGTAGTACTATTAATTCAACTGAATATAATATGATATTATTTGAAATTAAGAAGTTTCTTCGTATATGCATTTATACGTAAGTGAAATAATTCTTTTTGTAGGACTAATTTCTCATTTCGGTTCTGCAATTTCAAGCGCTGTAGTCATTTAAAAATATTTTATCTACCAGATCTAATATGTTAGAGTTAGGTTTGAATTTAAACTTGTTAACCCTATATAACTAACTAAGCTCTTTTTTATTTGCATATACATCATTATATTTTTTTAATTTGTTTAAGCTGTTTCACAAACAGTCATGTTCATCATGGTCAGATTGTAATTCTTTTTTTAGCTTTTGTGTAATTTTGTGTATCATTTAATATTATGTACAATGTACTGTATTATGTATGTAAAAAGAGAAAAAAATATCATTATTATTAAAATAACTATGTTACCGACCAACTAAATGTTACAAAGTTTATATACATAATGCGGTTATCTTTAATCAGGCCCTATTTGACACTAACGCAATATGGAAAATTAGATAAAAGCACAGCAATTAAACTGTATCATTACAATAACATAAGGAAATACAATACAATAAATAATATAGAACTATAAAATAGGTTACAGATAAGTTATTAAGTGCATGTTTGGAAATGGTGGCGCAGTGCTGTAACCCAGCTGCTTGGGGAAAAGTGTTGTGGAGATTGTAGGCGATAGGTTCTATGCTCAGTCCTCTTGTTAACCAACATGGCGTCCGCTTAATGGTTGCCTTCGTCGTAAACATTACTTGAGAAAACTTGTCCATTTTTTGTGGTAGTCAAGGTTCAGATGTTGTTTAGGTAAGAGAACTGATTGTCCGGATTGTCAGTTACCTGAAAATCAGAAAATACTACGTGGTTCGGATTCCACGTAAATCTGTAGGTTTCTTAGTTTCCCAGGCTACTTGGCTATTAATAAATAGTACTTCTTAACAACAGTCGTCTTTCATTAGTAACACTGACTACATTCGTTCATCTACACTAATCACACCCATTCGCCCATCATATTCGCCCATATCTCTTCGATCAGTGTATTGCTAATAAACAATGCTTAATCCGTTTAAAAGGCAATAATTGGGCTTCAAGTCTCTTAGCTACCATAATGTGTACTTACCACAAAATAGCGCTGATGACTGCACTCTCATTCAAAGCGTGAAGTACTTCGCCCACATAGTACTTAGAGAATAGGTTCGAAGGAATCTATTGCGACCAAGGACCCATTGTTACAGACGATCTGATTGTTAAATAATTTATAAGAATAAAAATACTTTAAGACACTGGTAATATACTTAAAAAGGAATCAACTATTCATCGACTATAATCTAATTTATAATGTTTAGGGGAAATATATGATTATACATTTTTAGAGACCCAAATCGATATTACCAATACTAAGAATTAAAAAAAAATGGTACAGCTCAAATGTATATACTCCAACAACTGTTAAGAATCTACCATTGGAGTATATTATTACATTTAAATCGACAATAATTAATTATATATTGTATTATTTACTTGTATTTGGAATAATTAATCATCATTAACTAAAAACAACAATATTCAGACCAATTATATTTCATGCATCGTTTTTATATGATTGTGCAATACCTAATCAATTTGATAACTAGTTTAAATTTTTTAGCAAGTTAATTTGCAAATAAATAATGATTACATAACTGTTTAAGGTAAAATATTAATGTTTTATAGGTTAATTACCTTCAATCTGCCAGTGTTTCTAAAAATCCATTTGGATTACACGTTTCAGCTTTTTATTCCATCATCATATTCTTAAGAAATTAAAACAATGTTCTATTTTTGTTCTTGATGGTCTTGACAATTTTTTTTAAAAATAAGACTGAAAATCAAAGAAGTTTTTTAAAATTTTGACAAGACCATCAAGAATAAAATTAGAAAAATCTTTTAAGGATCTGATGACGGCTCAAAAAGCCGGAACGCGTAATCCAAGAGGATTTACAGAATTACTGACAGATTGAAGGTAATTAACCTATAATATATTAATGAAAAATGATTCCAAAAAACAACACCAAAATGACAAATATTAATGATCAGATTTGTTTGAAAGTAGCTTTACTTTCAGTAAAATTAAAGTATCCAAATTAAAATGTTTGTTCATAAAAAATAGTGATACATTTAATTATTTAAAATATAAAGATTTTTTTTTTTTTTGTAACTACAAAAAATTATGAACTTTTAATAATTGTCAACAAAGATGATATTAGTACAGTTATAAAATATTTAATACTTTGAGAGTTTTATGTTTGCTGAGAATGTTATCGTGTTTTCAGTTACCAAATTAATCACATACCGTACAAAAGAATAATTTAATAATACGGAAATTATTTTCTAATATTGTCTCTATTTTAATTACGTCATTTTGCATAACCAGTAACTTGATTATCTTGTCAATAACAATTCCATTTTAGCACCACCCTTTAAGTGTCAGCATAGTAAATTCAATCACTCAATTTTAACTTTCGCTAGATATTTCTCGTAAACTTCACATTAATTTTCTATGTTGAAGGTAGAGCTGTATTGGTTTTTTTGAATATAATTGTTAAAAATAACACAATTTAAACCAATAAAAACTATATTTATTTTACTAATAAAGTTTTTATCCGTTTAATTTGTTATTATTATTAATTTGTAACAATTATACACATTCATTGTTTCTGTATGTTTGTGGTCTGTTTACTTTTCTAAAGTTACATAGCAAACTTAAAAGTTACTTACTTAATACAGTTCACTTACATAATTAACAAGAAAAGAACGCTTCATACATAAAAAAAAACTATCTTGACATTGAAACGCATGTTAAGATACCATTAAGTATTAGTTGTTTGGAGCCTATCATCATATTATCGTATTGTTCAAAACTCCTGGAATGATAACTTTAATGTTAATACTTATACAAGAAACTAGCTTCTCATGACTAAATAATACAACATTTTGGGATATATTTTGATTTGATATTAAAAATCATTTTCGAACCCTTCTTCAAAAATCAACAAATTTGAAGAAGGTATTGAACATTATTTTTGAAATTACGTTGAAATACATCGAAGAAAGTTGTATTGTTTAGTGTTGAGAAGCTAATTTAATTTTAATGCTTACAATTATCAACATCACAAAGAATGACATATCGTAATGAACTTTCTTGTATGTTGACATCGTAACAATTATAAGATATTAAAAGTTTATATATCTATAAAAGTACTTATAAAAAGTGTTATAGTTACACTTTTACATAAAACAATAATAATAACTAGGATACTTGGAGTTTGTAGTACGGTGAAATGTAGTTAAACGCATAAAATAATTCTACAACAAAATATAATTTTCACGTTTAATTATAACGGTTTTTTATGCTCGTTGTGAAAGATACGACAAAAAGATACACGCAGTTATAACAAATCAAATGTTTTTATTAAGATTAGGTTAACTTTAGTAAAAATTTTTAATTTTAAATAAATATTATTTTTTTCATCACTATTTATTTTATTACTTCATACACATATTTATCACGCTGTATTATTTCCTGAATAGTTTAATAAATAATCAGTTATGTACATTGATTCTTGTCCTTTTTAATGTTTGCGGTAACTGATTACAATACAAATATTAGTGTTTTAATTGGCATAATACGTGTTGGTACATATACAATACAAGTAAACGTCACACAATACACATTTTTATAATATAAGCACAAAATGCACAAATATATTACAATACAAGTACAAAATGCACAAATACTATGGTGATCGATTTCGGTGGACCACACTCACCTTCCTCAGATCAGAGGGATTCACAAAAGATTCTCGTAATATTTGTGCATTTTGAACTTGTATTGTAATATATTTGTGCATTTTGTGCTTATATAGTAATAAATTTGTGTTGTGGGACGTTTACTTGTACTGAATACAAATATTACGCCAGTTTAAAATAAATTATACATTTCGATCAAACTTACAAAGTATACAAAGAATGTATAATTTCAATTAATAGGTTCACTGTGACAGAATTTTATTTCAAATATTCAGTGAGTATGAAGTTCATGTTCAAAGCACAATTAGTCGCAGTGGGAGACCATTAGTTAATAATTACGTTTATAACACAATATGGGAAGCCTACAGTCATTACACACTTCTTAACAGGATGTTAAGTCATGTAAGTTATAGGTTATAGTGGTTTTTTTACCACAGAGAAAAAGATAACTGGGGTCGCCTCCTTATCCTTATGTTATATTTAGTGCATATATGGATTTCAGGAGCGGAGGGGAATCATTCTACTACAACTCCGCTGTACATACGGGCGTAATTAACTTACGTCCGCAAAATCGTTTAGTTTAAAAAAAAAAATAACTTTGCGAACTGTAAAATATGTATTGTTTTCATTATTATTCTTATTTGGAGAGGAGTAAGGGGAAAGCCGCAGACAAATTATAATCCCCTCTCCTTCCCTATCTTGTTTCTAGAGAGTTTATCATTGTATGGTTTTGATATTGAACAAATAGTTTATCTCTGTAGTGTCTTTTTTCACCAAAAGAATTGTTATAAATCACTTTCTCTAGGCAGCAGTGAATGGTTCACAAGCAGTTACCACATATAAATTTGTAATAAAAATTACTAAGTTTATGCTTCAGAATTTGGATGGAAATAAGAGGAAGGGCTGACAACAGTGCTAGCCCTGCTATCCGTACGGTGCACAGGAGAATTACTCGAAACACATTCGATAAATTATTTAATACGATCTCTTTTTTTCTTCTCTGTGATATTGTTAATCCACTAGATGTATAACCATGCTTTTAAAATATAATCATTTTAAAATTCTAAAATTTTGTTTTGTTCAATGAGAGGATTTATTTTCAATTACCACTTGATAAAATGTAAAAAACTGCTAATCTGACAAAGAAAATAAATCTTTCTCTCGAAGCACTTGGCACAGATGGCACATAAATATTTAATTTATATAGCTGCTCACCTTCTGTTGAAATATTGTTATTGCTTTCCCGAAACTGACGATTGCCTTAAGGTAGTCACGTGGAACTTATCATTGCCTTAATCATATTATTGTATAAGAGTTATAGTTAAGACCAGAGAAAACCTCTAGGAACAATGTGAAAAATATAAAAAAATGTTCGATTGATAATTATAAAATTTAATCAATATAACATAATCAAGTACTTAAATTGACAGAGATTAAGTGGAGTTCATATTGAAAATAGAACAGTCATTTTTTGTATTGCTATTCTACATTGCTTAAAACAATAATGGTTGTTTTAATAGTTAATGAATACTTTTTTGATGGCAGCTTTTTGATGAAAACAGTTTGATGGCAGCTTAATGTGCCAGGGATTATGTAACTAGGGATTTCAAGATTCACCTTTTCTAAGACGTGCAGGTCAAAAGAACTTGAAGAATTATTTAATTGAAGAAGTTGATGAACAGTTTACTATTCTTTATTTAATAAAGAATAGTAAACTAATACTATTCTTTACTTTATAAATAGAATAGAAGAATAGAAAAAGAAAAATACTATTCTTTATTTTATAAAGAAGAATAATCTTAATTATTCTTTATTTAAACATGAATTGAACTTGACATAAGCGCACTTTATTGGCATGTCGGTGTAACAAATAAAATACATTAAAAATCATGTGGAATGTGCCTTATTCATGTTTAATGTATTATTAAAAATAAAAAGGCATAATATTTCAATAAATAAAATTAAATTTCAATATATCAAATTCAATTTTATATATTTTTCCGTGGGTGTACTTTATTAATATCCTCACCTCCGTATTGGTGGTAGTGAGGGTCCTTACCACTGTTCTTGTATAGGTGAAAGAGATATCACTACTGAACGTGTATCGATGGGTAGTAATACCATTTTAATAAATGACGTCTTTCTTAATCACTTATACACCTTAAGAAAGTTAAATAGGGGTTTTAAAAAGGCTGAATTAATGTTTTAAGTACATACTAAACCATTTAAAGGAAGGGCTCTTTAACAAAAAAAAAAAAAAAAAAAAAAAAAAAAAAAAAAAAAAAAAAAAACAGTCTGTCCTACAGTAAATTTTTTAATTACTATTAGAAAAATAATATTTTTATTAAATTTATGAAAAATGAGAGTTATCATTGTATTTAGGTGTATACGATTCTTAGTGATAGGATGCACATTGATATGATTTTCCCACAAATAATTTCAATATTTTAGTTGCCACAAATAAAATGATAAGTTGAAAACAAATATAAGGAAAAAATATGTCTGGTGAAGGGGGAGGAGTTTCTCGTTGGTTTATTCAAACGCAAATGCTGGTTGAAAGGCATTTGCTTCTCAAAGACGTAGAAATTGGCGTGTTTCGTGTCTGAAGGTATACAATGGATATTCGCTTGAGTGGTGAAAACACCTTCGTTTTGAACATCCTTTACACGAAACTGAACTGAAGACGGTTCGTTGTCTGTTGAATTTTCCTTAATACAAAGTTTCTGAACGTTAAATAACAAATCTTAGCATCCAGAAAATTGCACATTTCAGTTTTATTTTTTAATTGTAGTACTATTAATTCAACTGAATATAATATGATATTATTTAAATTAACAAGTTTCTTGTATATTTATTTATACGTATTTGAAATAAATCTTTTTGTAGGACTAATTTCTTATTTCGGTTGTGCAATTTAAAACGCTAGAGTCATTTAAAAATATTTCATGTACCAGATCCAATATATTAGAGTTGGGTTTGAATTTAAACTTGTTAGCCCTATATAACTATGCTCTTTTTTATTTGCATATGCATCATTATATTTTTTTAATTTGTTTAAGCTGTTTCACAAACAGTCAGATTCATTATGGTCAGACTGTAATTCTTTTTTTACCTTTTGTGTAGTTTAGTATATCATTTAATATTATGTACAATGTACTGTATTATGTATGTAAAAATAGGAAACAAATATTACTATTATTAAAATAACTATGTTACCAACCAATTAAATGTTACAAAGTTTGTATACATAATGCGGTTATCTTAAATCAGGACCTATTTTACACTAGTGCAATAGGGAAAATTAGATAAAATCATGGCAATTAAACCGTATCATTACAATAATATAAAGCAATACAATACAAGGAACAATATAGAACTATAAAATAGGTTATAGATAAGTTATTAAGTGCATGTTTGGAAATAGTGGCGCAGTGCTGTAACCCAGCTACTTGTGAAAAAGTGTTGTGGAGATTGTAGGCGATAGGTTCTATGCTCAGTCCTCTTGATAACCACATGGCGTCCGCTTAATGATTGCCTTTGTCGTAAACATTACTTGAGAAAACTTGTCCACTTTTTGGTGGTAGTCAAGGTTCAGATGTTGTGTAGGGAAGAGAACTGATTGTCCGGATTGTCAGTTACCTGAAAATCAGAAAATACTACGTGGTTCGGATTCCACGTAAATCTGTAGGTTCCTTAGTTTCCCAGGCTACTTGCCTATTAATAAATAGTACTTCTTAACAACAGTCGTCTTTCATTAGTAACACTGACTACATTCGTTCATCTACACTAATCACACCCATTCGCCCATCATATTCGCCCATATCTCTTCGATAAGTGTATTGCTAATAAACAATGCTTAATCCATTTGAAAGGCAATAATTGGGCTTCAAGTCTCTTAGCTACCATAATGTGTACTTACCACAAAATACTGCTGATGACTGCACTCTCGTTCAAATCATGAAGTACTTCGCCCACATAGTACTTAGAGAATAGGTTCGAAGGAATCTACAGTATTGCGACCAAGGACCCATTGTTACAGACGATCTGATTGTTAAATAATTTATAAGAATAAAAATACTTTAAGACACTGGTAATATACTTAAAAAGGAATCAACTATTCATCGACTATAATCTAATTTATAATGTTTAGGGGAAATATATGATTATACATTTTTAGAGACCCAAATAGATATTACCAATACTAAGAATTAAAAAAAAATGGTACAGCTCAAATGTATATACTCCAACAACTGTTAAGAATCTACCATTGGAGCATATTATAATATTTAAATCGACAATAATTAATTATATATTGTATTATTTACTTGAATTTGGAATAATTAATCATCATTAACTAAAAACAACAATATTCAGACCAATTATATTTCATGCATCGTTTTTATATGATTGTGCAATACCTAATCAATTTGATAACTAATTTACATTTTTTAGCAAGTTAATTTGCAAATAAATAATGATTACATAACTGTTTAAGGTAAAATATTAATGTTTTATAGGTTAATTACCTTCAATCTGCCAGTGGTTCTGGAAATCCTTTTGGATTACACGTTTCAGCTTTTTATTCCATCATCATATTCTTAAGACATTAAAACAATGTTCTATTTTTGTTCTTGATGGTCTTGTCAATTTTTTTTTTAAATAAGACTGAAAATCAAAGAAGTTTTTTAAAATTTTGACAAGACCATCAAGAATAAAATTAGAAAAATCTTTTAAGGATCTGATGATGGCTCAAAAAGCCGAAACGCGTAATCCAAGAGGATTTACAGAATTACTGACAGATTGAAGGTAATTAACCTATAATATATTAATGAAAAATGATTCCAAAAAACAACACCAAAATGACAAATATTAATGATCAGATTTGTTTGAAAGTAGCTTTACTTTCAGTAAAATTAAAGTATCCAAATTAAAATGTTTGTTCATAAAAAATAGTGATATTTTTAATTATTTAAAATAAAATTTTTTTTATTTTATTTATATTTTATTTTTTTTTTTTTTTTTTTTTTTTTTTTTTTTTTTTTTTTTTTTTTGTTATTGTAACTACAAAAAATTATGAACTTTTAATAATTGTCAATAAAGATGATATTAGTACAGTTATGAAATATTTAATACTTTGAGAGTTTTATGTTTTCTGAGAATGTTATCGTGTTTTCAGTTACAAAATTAATCACATACCGTACAAAAGAATAATTTAATAATACGGAAATTATTTTCTAATATTGTCTCTATTTTAATTACGTCATTTTGCATAACCTGTAACTTGATTATCTTGTCAATAACAACTCCATTTTAGCACCACCCTTTAAGTGTCAGCATAGTAAATTCAATCACTCAATTTTCACTTTCGCTAGATATTTCTCGTAAACTTCACATTAATTTTCTATGTTGAAGGTAGAGTTGTATTGGTTTTTTTGAATATAATTGTTAAAAATAACACAATTTAAACCAATAAAAACTATATTTATTTTACTAATAAAGTTTTTATTGGTTTAATTTGTTATTATTAATTTGTAACAATTATACACATTCATTGTTTCTGTATGTTTGTGGTCTGTTTACTTTTCTAAAGTTACATAGCAAACTTAAAAGTTACTTACTAAATACAGTTCGCTTACATAATTAAGAAGAAAATAACGCTTCATACATAAAAAAAAAACTATCTTGACGTTGAAACGCATGTTAAGATACCATAAAGTATTAGTTGTTTGCAGCCTATCATCATATTCTCTTATCATTCAAAACTCCTGGAATGATAACTTTCTTGTATAAGCATTAACATTAAATTAGCTTCTCATCACTAAATAATACACCATTTTGTGATATATTTCGATTTGATATTAAAAATCATTTACAATCCCTTCTTCAAATATCAACAAATTTGAAGAAGGAATTGAAAATAATTTTTGAAATTACATCGAAATACATCGAAGAAAGTTGTACTGTTTAGTGATGAGAAGCTAATTTAATTTTAATGCTTACGATTATCAACATCACAAAGAATGACATATCGTAATGAACTTTCTTGTATGTTGACATCGTGAAAATTATAAGATATTAAAAGTTTATATATCTATAAAAGTACTTATAAAAAGTGTTATAGTTACACTTTTACATAAAACAATAATAATAACTAGGATACTTGGAGTTTGTAGTACGGTGAAATGTAGTTAAACGCATAAAATAATTCTACAACAAAATATAATTTTCACGTTTAATTATAACGGTTTTTTATGCTCGTTGTGAAAGATACGACAAAAAGATACACGCAGTTATAACAAATCAAATGTTTTTATTAAGATTAGGTTAACATTAGTAAAAATTTTTAATTTTAAATAAATATTATTTGTTTCGTCACTATTTATTTTATTACTTCATACAAATATTTATCACGCTGTATTATTTCCTGAATAATTTAATAAATAATCAGTTATGTACATTGATTCTTGTCCTTTTTAATGTTTCCGGTAACTGATTACAATACAAATATTAGTTTTTTTAATTGGCATAATACGTGTTGGTACATATACAATAGAAGTAAAGGTCACACAATACATATTTTTTATAATATAAGCACAAAATGCACAAATATATTACAATACAAGTACAAAATACACAAATATTATGGTGATCGATTTCGGTGGACCACACTCACCTTCCTCAGACCAGAGGGATTCACAAAAGATTCTCGTAATATTTGTGCATTTTGTACTTGTATTGTAATATATTTGTGCATTTTGTGCTTATATAGTAATGAATTTGTGTTGTAGGACGTTTACTTTTACTGAATACAAATATTACGCCAGTTTAAAATAAATTATACATTTCGATCAAACTTACAAAGTATACAAAGAATGTATAGTTTCAATTAATAGGTTCACCGTGACAGAATTTTATTTCAAATATTCAGTGAGTATGAAGTTCATGTTCAAAGCACAATTAGTCGCAGTGGGAGACCATTAGTTAATAATTACGTTTATAACACAATATGGGAGGCCTACAGTCATTACACACTTCTTAACAGGATGTTAAGTCATGTAAGTTATAGGTTATAGTGGTTCTTTTACCACAGAGAAAAAGATAACTGGGGTCGCCTCCTTATCCTTATGTTATATTTAGTGCATATATGGATTTCAGGAGCGGAGGGGAATCATTCTACTACAACTCCGCTGTACATACGGGCGTAATTAACTTACGTCCGCAACATCGTTTAGTTTAAAAAAAAATGACTTTGCCGAACTGTAAAATATGTATTGTTTTCATTATTATTCTTATTTGGAGAGGAGTAAGGGGAAAGCCGCTGACAAATTATAATCCCCTCTCCTTCCCTATCTTGTTTCTAGAGAGTTTATCATTGTGTGGTTTTGATATTGAACATGTAGTTTATCTCTGTAGTGTCTTTTTTCACCAAAAGAATTGTTATAAATCGCTTTCTCTAGGCAGCATTCAATGGTTCACGAGCAGTTACCACATATAAATTTGTAATAAAAATTACTAAGTTTATGCTTCAGAATTTGGATGGAAATTAGAGGAAGGGCTGACAACAGTGCTGGCCCTGCCATCCATACGGTGCACAGGAGAACTAACTACTCGTTACACATTCGATGAATTATTTAATACGATCTCTTTTTTCTTCTCTGTGATATTGCTAATCCACTAGATGTATAACCGTACTTTTAAAATATAATCATTTTAAAATTCTAAAATTTTGTTTTGTTCAATGAGAGGATTTATTTTCAATTACCGCTTGATAAAATGTAAAAAATTGCTAATCTGACAAAGAAAATAAATCTTTCTCTCGAAGCACTTGGCACAGATGGCACACAAATGTCTAATTTATATAGCTGCTCACCTTCTGTTGAAATATTGTTATTGCTTTCCCGAAACTGAAAATCACCTTAAGGTAGTCACGTGGAACTTATCATTGTCTAATCATATTATTCTATAACAGTTTGAGTCTGAACCGGGGAAAACCTCTAGGACAGTGTGAAAAATATAAAAAAAGTTTGATTGATAATTATCAAATCTAATCAAGATATCACAATCAAGTACTTAAATTGACAGAGATAAAGTGAAGTTCATATTGAAAATAGAACAGTCATTTTTGAATTGCTATTCTACATTGCTTAAAACAATAATGGTTGTTTGAATAGTTAATGAATACTTTTTTGATGGCAGCTTTTTGATGAAAACAGTTTGATGGCAGCTTATGTAACTAGGGATTCCAAGATTCACCTTTTCTAAGAAGTGCAGGTCAAAATAACTTGAAGAAGTTGATGAACAGTTTACTATTCTTTATTTAATGAATGTCTCGACTTGACATGAGCTAATTTACTGGCATGTCGGAGTAACAAATAAAATACATTAAAAATCATGTGGAATGTGCCTTATTCATGTTTAATGTATTATTAAAAATAAAAAGGCATAATATTTCAATAAATAAAATTAAATTTCAATATATCAAATTTAATTTTATATATTTTTCCGTGGGTGTACTTTATTAATATCCTCACCTCCGTATTGGTGGTAGAGAGGGTCCTTACCACTGTTCTTGTATAGGTGAAAGAGACATCACTACTGAACGTGTATCGATTGGTAGTAGTACAATTCTAATAAATGACGTCTTTCTTAATCACTTATACACCTTAAGAAAGTTAAATAGGGTTTTAATAAAGGCTGAATTAATGTTTAAAGTACATACTAAACCATTTAAAGGAAGGGCTCTTAAAAAAAAAAAAAAAAAAAAAAAAAAAAAAAAAAAAAAAAAAAAAAAAGTCTGTCCTACAGTAAATTTTTAAATTAATATTAGAAAAATAATATTTTTAGTAAATTTATGTAAAATGAGAGTTATCATTGTATTTAGGTGTATACGATTCTTAGTGATAGGATGCATATTGATATAATTTTCCCACAAATACTTTCAATACTTTAGCTGTCATAATTAAAATGATAAGTTGAAAACAAATAAAAGGTAAAAATTTGTCTGGTAAGGCGAAGAGGAGTTTCTCATTGGTTTATTCAAACGCAAATGCTGGTTGAAAGGCATTTGCTTCTCAAAGACTTAGAAATTGGAGTGGTTCGTGTCTGAAGGTATACAATAGATATTCGTTTGAGTGGTGAAAACACCTTCGTTTTGAACATCCTTTACTCGAAACTGAACTGAAGACGGTTCGTTGTCTGTTTTATTTTCCTTAATACAAAGCTTCTGAACGTTAAATAACAAATCTTAGCATCCAGAAAATTGCACATTTCAGTTTTATTTTTTAATTGTAGTACTATTAATTCAACTGAATATAATATGATATTATTTGAAATTTACAAGTTTCTTCATATATTTATTTATACGTATTTGAAATAAATCTTTTTGTAGGACTAATTTCTTATTTCGGTTGTGCAATTTAAAACGCTATAGTCATTTTATAATATTTCATCTACCAGATCCAATATATTAGAGTTGGGTTTGAATTTAAACTTGTTAACCCTATATAACTATGTTCTTTTTTATATACTGTAATCCTTTTTTAATTAACATTTTATTATAAATGTTTGTAATTACGAGGGAAATCTTTTGCCATCTAGTGTTTCGGTTAAATAAATCTGAAAGGTTTACAACACCGTAGACGATTTAACACTTCTTTAAACATAGATAATAAAACCTTTTCAGTATTATATATATATATGTGATAGTTCTTTATTTAAAAATGCTATCTAAATTATTTACAAGATAACCAGACGTTTCGATCATACTGTGATGTGGCATCCTCAGTGGTATATCTGAGACTAGTAATGTGGTATACCACTTAGGATGCTACATCTTCAATAAAAAATATTAAAGATCCGTTGTGAAAGAGAACTTTACAGACATATTGTTTTATTAATATTATAATGGTGATTAAATTTGGAAGAAATGTGACCGTCTCAAAAAGTAGAAGTAAACATTTCAGGAACTACGCATAATATTTAAAAAACCAATATTCTTAATACGTAGTTGAATTTTCACTGTTTTAAGCTTAATAGTTGTTTTTTGCATAATTTAAAGTAGATCACTGCTTATAAACTAATAAATATTGGTATTTTTTTTCTTTCTTGGAACCAAAATAAATTTAATAATATAAATGAATAAAATTAAAATTGGTATTATAAGGTTAGACACAAGATTAAATGAGCTAAATATTTCTATAAAGTTACAAAATTGGAAGTAATATTAGATTTATACCAGAGTTGGAACATGAGAACATTGAATTTTGAAACCGTCAGAAGTCACAATAGATTTCATTTGCAAATACTGACTGTGACATGTGCAAGTTTAATACGACTCCAATCATCAGATCCATTGTGTGGTTAGTTTACATAATGGGAGACAGTACATGGAGTATACAACCAGGTCTGATTGTTCATTCAGATACGAACTACATAATTGTTGTCATGGTTTTATCTCATTTTCAACAAGTATTATATAATCTTTAAATAAGAATTTGACTTATAAAGATTAATAATTGCTTTAGAAACATGAGATAGTATGTTATAAGAACTTTAAAGTTAACAAATAAAAGAAATGGGCTTGGTTTGGTACGAGTAAGATACCTAAGTTCATATCATGGTTCATGAAAACAATCTATATATTACTTGGTCTTAAACCGTTTGTATAACAAACTATGATTAATTCTTTAAAATGTAATAGTCCAAGAATGTTTAATGAAAGAAATAGTAAGTCTTTATGCTGTGCAGTTTGTAGTTATTTTATGATAAAACCACAGTTTAATAGTAAAATATAGTAACGAAGCTCAGCCGGCAAGCAAATAAACGATTTGATTACACTCAATTAATCGTATTGCAGGATAAGTAAACTGCCATGCTATCTAGTGGTTAGATGCCGTAGCTCTGCGTTACGACCACTAGGATCGCTAGTTTCTGCCAGTTGGTATTTTTCTCAAGAGTAAGTTTCACTACTGTGTATATTAGACTGTGATAAAACCTCTGTATGCAGTTACTTAAGGGTGCGGGGTTACTGTTAAGTGAGTTCAATAAACATTTCAAATTAAAACAGGATTATATATATAAAAAACCATAAGTGCAAATAAAGGAGATGGCTTGTGAAAAAAAGATTATAATGTTACCAACCAATTAAATGTTACAAAGTTTATACATAAAGCGGTTATCTTTAATCATGACCTATTTGACACTAACACAATATGAACAATTATATAAAATCATGGCAATTAAACCGTGATACTGCAAAAACACCAATAAATACAACATCAAATAATATAAAAGTAGTTTTTTAATTAGCATAATACGTGTTGGTACATATACAGTACAAGTAAACGTCACACAACACAAATTTATTACAATATAAGCACAAAATGCACAAATATACTACAATACAAGCACAAAATGCACAAATATTATGGTGATCGATTTCGGTGAACCACGCTCACCTTCCTCAGACCAGAGGGATTCACAAAAGAATCTGATTATTTTGTGAATCCCTCTGGTGTGAGGAAGGTGAGCGTGGTTCACCGAAATCGATCACCATAATATTTGTGCATTTTGTGCTTGTATTGTAGTATATTTGTGCATTTTGTGCTTATATTGTAATAAATTTGTGTTGTGTGACGTTTACTTGTACTGAATATAAAAGTATATAATAGGATACAGATAAATTATAAGTGCATGTTTGGCAATAGTTGCGCAGTGTTGTGACTCAGCTACTTGCAGACTGTGTTGTGGATATTGTAGGCGATAGGTTCTATGCTCAGTCCTCATGATAACATGGCGTTTGCTCAATGGTTACCATCGTCGTGGACAGTACTAGAAAAGACTTGTCCATTTTAGGTAGTAGTCAATGTTCGGATGTTGTGTAGGGAAGAGAACTAAGTGTCAGGCTTGACAGTTACCTGAAAATCAGAACAATACTACGTGGTTTAGATTCCACGTAAAGCTAAAATTCCTTATTTGGCCTGGCCACTTGGCTATTAATAAATACCTCTTCCGTAGTCCTTAGTTGGTAACAATGACTACATTCGTTCATCTATACTCATCACACTCATTCGCCCGTCATACTTGGCCATATACCTACGATGAACGTCTTACTAATGAATAATACAACCAGTTAATCCATTATCATGCAATAATTGGGCTTCATGTCTCTTAGCTACCATAATGTGTACTTACCACAAAATACTGCTGATGACTGCACTCTCATTCAAATCGTGAAGTACTCAACCCACACAGTACTTAGAGAATAAGTACGAAGGAGTCTATTGTGACTGAGGGCCCATTGTGACAGACGATCTTACTGTGAAATATGTTATAAGAATACAAATATTTTCAAAAGCTTAACACTGGTAATGTACTTAAAAAGGAATCTACTAATACAATCTAATTTAAAATGTATAGGGGAAATATAACATTGAAAATTTATGCACCCAAATCGATCTTACCTATGCTAAGAAAATGTTTTAAAACTTGTACATTTTAAATGTACATACTCAAACAACTATTAAGAATCTACCATTGGACTGTACTGTTATAATGAAATAGACAATACTTTTATATTTTATTATGTACTTGTATTTGGAATAATTAATTATAACCAGCTAAATACAACAATATTCAAACCAATGATATTTAATGTACCTATAGCATTTGATGGCGCAGTACCAAATCAATTTGACAATTAATGTACATAGTTTTAGCAAGTTAATTTGTTTGCACCTGTAATGAGTACATAACTGTTTTATGTAAAATATTAATTATTAAATTTGTTTTAAAGTAGCTTTTCTTTTAGTAACATTAAAGTGTTCAGATTAAAAAGTTTGTTCATGAACTGAAATAGCAAAATTTTAATAATTTAAAATTTATTGAAACAATTTTATTGCAACTACTCAAGATTATGAACTGTCAATCATTGTCTATAAAGATGATATAAGTAAATTTGTAAAATATTTATTACTATGATATTTTTATGTTATCTTGTTTTAAATTACCAAATTAATCACATAAAGTACAACAAAATTAATTAAAAATACGGAAATTATTTTGTAACATTGAACTTTGTTTTCTATTTTAATTACGTAATTTCTCATGATGAGTAACGTAATTATCTTGTCAATAACAACTCCATTCCAGCGCCTCCCTTAAAGTGTCAGCATAATAAATTGAATTATTCAATTTTCACTTCCACTATATATTTCTCATGAACTTCACATTCATTGTTTCTGTCTGTTTATGGTCTGTTACTGATTACTTGCCCATGACCCATAGGGTCATTCATTCATGGTTCCTTCATGCGAGTGCCTCGAAGCATACGCCGTATGTTAGACGGCGAGCATAAATAAATTAATTATTATCAATCATTATTTATTTTTAATCTCATTACAGCTAATCTAATTATTTATTTTATATCTTATCTATTTATATCTTATCTTTTATATCCTATCTTTTTATTTTTTATTAATAAATTTATTAATATATTTTTAATAATCCGTTAGCTTCGTAATTGTTTATTATATAGCGTGATCAGTTGTTACGTCACGAAATATGCGAGAGGCAAGCGAGCATGAGGGAACCATGAATGAATGACCGTATTTTAGACATTATGCAAGGCAAAACAATCGAAGTAAACGTTAAGTTCAAGGCTCCAAAAAATGTAGATAAAACCCCTCTTATAGTTCTTAGCAATAACGATGTATTTCCTAACACAGATAGATTTAATATTAGATACTTAAGATACGAGTGGCAGACTTGTGACTTGTTAGTCGATTATACAAGTCAAGTGCCACTCCCAAGGGTGTATGGATATTTAATGTGTTGGGCATCTGAAGTGGATGATTACGATTACTCATTTATTGATAACCTTATCGCTAGCCTTAATTAGATTTGTACTTGAATAGGAAAATAAAAAACAATATATTTTAACCACAATGAATGTTTTTATTTATAACATACCATCCTTTTTGCCTTACAAAGGCGTTATAACCATTATATTGAAGGTCTGAAAGACCAGGTATCCCAGATACCAATAAATATACAATAGTATTTTTGTTATAATCAGAAAGTTCATCATTATTAACATGATTTTGCTGAAGATATGGCATTATAATTGATTTAACTTTTTGTGAATACATTGACCAAATAATGTCAGCAACATTGTCACAATTTAAACAGTCTTTTAATATTAACTCAGACATAATTTCTTCATGCATTTGGGTTTTAATATAACTCTCAGTAGTAGTTGTTGTTGTTGTGCTAGTTGAAGGTGTTGGCTCCACCACTTTTTTAAATAACTTTGTCTGAACAGATGGCTTGCCAATATCCTATTTTTACGTTTACACTTGTTGACGTAGTTTGTCCAGGATTAATGGGCACATAACTCTTGTAGCCGTAGGCAAAATTTCCATAATAGTCAATATGGGCCAAATCAGTAGGTGACGTAACTCCCATCACTTTCATTGATGGATGTACATATGACGTATTTGGATGTGTAAAATTATATGAATATTCTAATTCACAGAGTGTTGTAATTTTGTACATTGCAATGACTTCTTGAACTTTACTATCAATTGCGTCAGTACTATACGCATTAACTGGTAAAACACCCACGTGTAGTGTTGGAGGTTGTAAACCACCGCCATATTCATTAAGTCCATGCATAATGGTTCCACTCTGTTCAATACACTGTGTATAATTAAGGTCCACAGATGATTTAGTGAATTGTTGTACAGTCGGAATCATTGTAATCTGTTGGTGGTCGTCTGCTATATTTAATATTGCAGCAGTAGCGAACGGCACCTTAGTGCCGTAAACAATATTAGTAGTGGTACCAGTGGTACCACTACGTTGTGATCTGAAATATGGATACGGTTCACTAAATTTTAGTTCACATACCTGTGGTCTGTATTCCCAATCTATTATAGGATTGCCAGCACCGTTGACCATAGTATATATATTCATGTCTTGCATAATGTCCGGTAAACTGTCTACCGAATCACCAATGTCTATATTTTGAACGTAATAAGCCCTGAGAGGCTTTTTATTGCCAAAGCATGCAGGTATGTCGTCGAACGACAGTGTAGTATCATCTTTTTTCATGACACGTCCCCACAAATCATTTATATTTACACCGTCCAATGTTGGACGTGATGTTCCAGTCACTATCATAGGATCAGCGGCTGTAGACGTATATGACATATTTGAACCGCCAAATTTATTGTTCAGACCATGTGCATGTATTCCGTGTACCATTAAACTGCTATTAACACTATTAATACATGCACTATTTGTTATGAAAGGTGTTCTAAAGTCCAATGGCATGACTTGACACATGAACATTTTACCTCTAGTGCCTATTGGTAAATTTGAGAATTCTGCTTTAGTAATATAAAAAGGAAGGCCATGACATGGTACACGAGCAAAGGGTGTACAGACTATTAATTGTTTTCCACTACTCTCTAACGGCTTGACTGCTGCCATAGTTTTAAACTGATAGCCATAGGAATACATAATACGACTGTGTGTAAACACTATTTTGCCTGTATTGAATGAGGATATGGGCCGGTGTACTGTGCCAGCGACGGCCGTGGTGGATCCGCCTGCACCGGACTCTCCTCCTGTGGCGGTGGCTCCTACAGCCTGGTCTTGCGCCATCGGTTCGTCTGTAGCGTTGGCGTCGTCCATCTTCCTACGTTTGACTGGCGTGGCAGGTGGTGTGTCCAGCGTTGATGGTTTCTGTGGAGATGTAGTGGATCCTGTGGCTAGTAGGTTCCTGTATTGCTCACCTGTAGACTCGTGGTAGGCTCCTGGTCCCTTGTAGTCTCCACCAGGGTACTGCACGCCCAAAACAGATTCAGCAAGGTATTTTGCACCAAGTCCCAATGCACCAACAGCTGAATGCCAGTTAGAAGTAGTAGCGAATTCAGAACTAAACAGTCCAATAGCCTCGCGGTCTGCTGCACGTATAACACTGTCACTGCACGCGTTGTGATATCGGATGTCGTGTAACGCCGCGATTCTATCATCTGTGTCGACTGGTATACCGTGGTCTATGGGATTGCCAGGTCCTATGTAACGGTGAAAAGGTAACTGAGGCATAACTGAGTTGACAGCGAATTTATACCATTTTATTTAACATTTCAAGGTTATATATATATATATTACAATGAACATGCACGCTGTCATGTACGCTGAACAGGGACTGCACTGATTACTTGCCCATGGCCCATAGGGTCATTCATTCATGGTTCCTTCATGCGAGTGCCTCGAAGCATACGCCGTATGTTAGACAGCGAGCATAAATAAATTAATTATCAATCATTATTTATTTTTAATCTCATTACAGCTAATATAATTATTTATTTTATATCTTATCTATTTATATCTTATTTTTATATCTTATCTTTTTATTTTTTATTACTAAATTTATTAATACATTTTTAATAATCCGTTAGCTTCGTAATTGTTGATTATATAGCGTGATCAGTTGTTACGTCACGAAATATGCGAGAGGCAAGCAAGCATGAAGGAACCATGAATGAATGACCCTATGGGTCATGGGCAAGAACTAAATATCTCAGTGAGGCAGATTCAATTACTGCAATAATACGCATGTTACTTTTTCACTTTGTTACTGTTGATAATGTTAAATTGTTTTTGAATAACTTGTACTTAATTTGTAATAGATCTTTTAATAATAATAAGATTAATACTGTTTTTGTGAAAGGTGCCCCTAACTCTGGAAAAAACTTTTTCTTCGAATCGTTTTGCGAATTTTTCATTAACTATGGCAAAATTTCATCTCCCAGTAGATCTAACAATTTTAGTTTTATGTCAGCGCAAAAAAGGCGCATCATTTTATGGAATGAAGCAAAATTGGACCCTTTTTTTGAAGAGCCGTATGTTAGACGGCGAGCATAAATAAATTAATTATCAATCATTATTTATTTTTAATCTCATTACAGCTAATCTAATTATTAATTTTATATCTTATCTATTTATATCTTATCTCTTATATCTTATCTTTTTATTTTTTATTAATAAATTTATTAATAGATTTTTAATAATCCGTTAGCTTCGTAATTGTTGATTATATAGCGTGATCAGTTGTTACGTCACGAAATATGCGAGAGGCAAGCGAGCATGAAGGAACTATGAATGAATGACCCTATGGGTCATGGGCAGGTAATTCATGGTTCCTTCATGCTCGCTTGCCTCTCGCATATTTCGTGACGTAACAACTGATCACGCTATATAATCAACAATTACGAAGCTAACGGATTATTAAAAATCTATTAATAAAGTTACTATTAAAAATTAAAAAGATAAGATATAAAAGATAAGATATAAAATAAATAATTAGATTAGCTGTAATGAGATTAAAAATAAATAATGATTGATAATTAATTTATTTATGCTCGCCGTCTAACATACGGCTCTTCAAAAAAAGGGTCCAATTTTGCTTCATTCCATAAAATGATGCGCCTTTTTTGCGCTGACATAAAACTAAAATTGTTAGATCTACTGGGAGATGAAATTTTGCCATAGTTAATGAAAAATTCGCAAAACGAATCGAAGAAATAGTTTTTTCCAGAGTTAGGGGCACCTTTCACAAAAACATTATTAATCTTATTATTATTAAAAGATCTATTACAAATTAAGTACAAGTTATTCCACACCGGTACCGGTGATGGAAGGGTGGTACGCAGCAACGGCGACTGTTCTTGGGAAGCGTTTGTTGGAGGTGCGGGAAGCGGTTCCTCGCTGTATTTCCTCAGCCAGTCCGATAGCATCTTGCACTTCCGTATAGGGAATAGAATCGTGGATAAGTGTTTTCTTGTAGAGTCGCAGTCGCACAAATCCATCAACGAGTCTACGGACGTCATCCCCTGGGCCAAAAATTTTCCCCATACTGACAGGATCTTGTGTAGGACCGCCTTCGTCTTCATGTCCATCATGTTGGCCGTGATCGTTGCGTATTCCCTGTAGGCGATGGAATAATTCGACATCGGCAGTGTCAAACATTGCATGAGAAGTAGAATTAGAGCTGAACAGTTGTTCATCTTCCTGTTGGCTACAGTCCCAATGTGTTCTTTCGTCCAATTGATCGAGGTCACATTGTCGTCCTCCGCTGGTTCCTGACGAAGTGCATGACGAATCCATGTGTCGTATTCGGTATCCCCAGTGGTGGGAAATCCTCTTCCTTGGTAACAGGAGGACTGTCGTTAGAGGAATCAGAAAGTTCAATCTGTTGGGCAAACACGTCCTCTGTTTCCTGAGCGATGGTCGGCAGTGGTGCACGCTTCTTGGATGTTCCAGCAGCGCTTACAGTAGACTTGCGCTTGGCCGAAGTCTTCTTAACAATTAAGTCAGACAATGGCATGTTACGAGCGGCAATGTAAGTCTGAGGTGTACTGGTCAAACGGAAGTCGTCGGTAATAAAGAGCTGTCTACTATGTTGGTAAGGTTTACGAGGCATACTGAAGATGTTGTTTGGCGACAGTTTATATAGGTGGTGACAATCACTTGAGTGTTTTGTTTACCACTCACAGTTGGTCGGGTGATTAACGTTAAATGTTTTACAGACATTCTCTTTCCTCATGCACGCAGTCATGTACGCTGAACAGGGACTGCACTGATTACTTGCCCATGACCTATAGGGTCATTCATTCATGGTTCCTTCATGCTCGCTTGCCTCTCGCATATTTCGTGACGTAACAACTGATCACGCTATATAATCAACAATTACGAAGCTAACGGATTATTAAAAATCTATTAATAAATTTATTAATAAAAAATAAAAAGATAAGATATAAATAGATAAGATATAAAATAAATAATTAGATTAGCTGTAATGAGATTAAAAATAAATAATGATTGATAATTAATTTATTTATGCTCGCCGTCTAACATACGGCGTATGCTTCGAGGCACTCGCATGAAGGAACCATGAATGAATGACCCTATGGGTCATGGGCAAGTAATCAGTGCAGTCCCTGTTCAGCGTACATGACAGCGTGCATGAGGAAAGAGAATGTCTGTCAACACTTAACGTTAATCACCCGACCAACTGTGAGTGGTAAACAAAACACTCAAGTGATTGTCACCACCTATATAAACCGTCGCCACACAACATCTTCAGTATGCCTTGTAAACCTTACCAACATAGTAGACAGCTCTTTATTACCGACGACTTCCGTTTGACCAGTACACCTCAGACTTACATAGCCGCTCGTAACATGTCATTGTCTGACTTAATTGTTAAGAAGACTTCGGCCAAGCGCAAGTCTACTGTAAGCGCTGCTGGAACATCCAAGAAGCGTGCACCACTGCCGACCATCGCTCAGGAAACAGAGGACGTGTTTGCCCAACAGATTGAACTTTCTGATTCCTCTAACGACAGTCCTCCTGTTACCAAGGAAGAGGATTTCCCACCACTTGCGATACCGAATACGACACATGGATTCGTCATGCACTTCGTCAGGAACCAGCGGAGGATGACAATGTGACCTCGATCAATTGGACGAAAGAACACATCGGGACAAAGATGAACAACTCTTCAGCTCTAATTCTACTTCTCATGCAATGTTTGACACTGCCGATGTCGAATTATTCCATCGCCTACAGGGAATACGCAACGATCACGGCCAACATGATGGACATGAAGACGAAGGCGGTCCTACACAAGATCCTGTCAGTATGGGGAAAATGTTTGGCCCAGGGGATGACGTCCGTAGATCCGTTGATGGATTTGTGCGACTGCGACTCTACAAGAAAACACTTATCCACGATTCTATTCCCTGTACGGATGTGCAAGACGCTATCGGACTGGCTGAGGAAATACAGCGAGGAACCACTGCCCGCACCTCCAACAAACGCTTCCCAAGAACAGTCGCCGTTGCTGCGTACCACCCTTCCATCACCGGTACCGGTTTCATCCACGTCCATGTCCTGCACGCCTGTACCTGGACCCAATCGTTCTGTCGATGCTCAGGCTTCAAACACCTGTGACGGAAAGGTTGGAAAAGGTACAGTCGTAGACTTGAGTCGCTATCGCGTTAAGACCTCGAAAACATTGTCTTCTATCTCCTTCAATCAGGGAGAGTACCGTTGTTTGCTCAGGTCGCCGAACAACAATGGCGACCTAGCAATCAAATTAGAAACCTACCTGTGGAAGGATATCAGGAGCAAGTCGGCCTCGGAATACTGGAAGAATGTGCAAACCAAAGGATTTGTACTAGCTTCCATGACCAGCCGGCTAGCGAACCTAGCGACCCAACTCGTAAATTATTTAATACGATTTCTTTCTTTCTTCTCTGAAATATTGTTAATCCACAAGAAGTATAACCATGGTTTGTGATGCTTCTAACATATAATCATTTCAAAATTTAAAATTGTGTTTTGTTCAATAAGAGGATTTATTTTCAATTACCACTTGATAAAATGTAAAAACCATTCCATATAATTGGGAGTCCAGGTAGTACGTATCTCTCTACACTATTACATTGGTAAATACTCATAATAAATATAAAGCACCAATGACTCATTACTACTTGGTTTTACTCCGTAGATGCTTACATTTTATCATTATTCTGTTATTTTTTTGTCTCATAATTTATAGTATGTCAAAAAAAGCTGTTGCTATTACTAAGCGATTGATTCAGATAGAATGCCCACCCTAGTTACGCTCAAAATGTAATATTTAACCTTTAAAGTTTTAAGTCTTTCACTATTCAACCAATTATTGAGTAAGTTTTTTTTCATTTATTCATCTACCTTTTTTTGATTTGTAAATTACCTAATATTTCAACCTTTGTAAGTAAACTAATATTTCATACAAAGTACCCTTCTTAAACCAACAATACTCTAGTAGTTTCTAAATAGGAATCTTATTAAGGGTTATATGTTTATTCTGTACGCTATAATGGCTGAATCTAAAATGAAGCTTTTTAAACTATCCTCTACGTTAAGCAGTAGCGTAAAAATCAATTTTAAACTAAGAATTTAAGGAACACATATTTCTAAATAAAACGCAAAATATGTAATAAGAAAATGTTTCAGTAAACATATTTCACAATTTAAATTTAGATAATTTTGAATATGTTGTAGAAACTAATCTATAAATTAAATAAACTTTCATCCCATTTCATAAAATTTTTAATGATTTATTTATTTTCAATATAAAGGATTTAAACAAACTTATTTCAAATATATTATTCATATTTCTTCTTAAATCTATGATTCCTTAAAATAAACCAAAACTCTGTTATGTTATCATCCGGAGTGAAACGTGAAGGTCATATCTTTTATAGTATTTGTTAAAAATCTAAACAGACGGTCCGGAAATATTTAATCTGTGTAGAAGCTTCGTTTCTGATTAAATGTCAACATTGGTTTTCCATATCTGAGACAGTCTATGTCAATAAGGATCTTTTTATAGATTAAGGAGAAGAGATTTGTAAATAGAAGAAATGTTTTCTCTCTTAAAACTCTCACTGTAACAATACGTGAATATTCATCTGTACATACATTGACTGCACCTAAATTGATTATTTAAACTAGATTTAATTAATAAATAAAGCATATTGCGTGATATTTAAGTCTTAATGTTCCCATTTTAAATTAAAAATCACTTATTTTTCATAACTTTTGTCAAATAATTCTGTTCATTAACTCTCAAAAACTCACATTTTTTACCAGCCAAAATTACCTTCATTTGTCTTCAGCCACTCCAGAATTCCTAATCTGACAAAGAAAAGAAATATTTCTCTTGAAGCACTTGGCACAGATGGCACAGAAATGTCTAATTTATAAAGCTGCTCACCTTCTGATGAAATATTGTTATTGCTTTCCCAAATCTGAAGATCGCTTTAAGGTAGTCACATGGAACTTATAATTGCCTTAATCATATTATTGTATAAGAGTTATAGTTAAGACCAGAGAAAAACTCTAGGAACAATGTGAAAAATATAAAAAAATGTTCGATTGATAATTATCAAATTTAATCAAGATAGCATAATCAAGTACTTAAATTGACAGAGCTAAAGTGAAGTTCATATTGAAAATAGAACAAATTCACTCACTGTATTGCTATTCTACACTGCTTAAAACAATAATGGTTGTTTTAAACTAGAATAAATTCCACACAACATTTGTTAGTTCACTTAAATACTTCAACTGTATCAATATTTCACCTCTAGAAAAAGGCCATTCGGACCATTTTCTGCTTCATAAAGAGAAAATCCTGTAAGTCAACCTTTCACCATCATTCTTACTTTTCCTTGTTTGTATACATTTCAGGCTTATGTAATTTTCGAGAAGAGTGTTTTGGAATTTTTTCTGCATTATCTTCCGTTGCTTCACCACTGTCTCTCACTATTATTGAACTTCCCTTTGTCAAAACACATACTATCTTTCTACAATGTAACATTTCCTATAACTGCATTAAGATTTTCAATGTCTTGCATGTTGAATTCAAATTGGAAATGTCATTCAATAAATTTTAAAAAAAGCCTAAAAGAATTGCTTGCTGACAAGGATTTTTACAGCGTTCGCTCTTTTGACCTTAAACACCAGTATACGATTTAACACTTCTTCATACATAGACAATAAAACATTTTCAGTATTATATATATAATACTGATTTAATACTGGTACAAATTATATATATATTTCATGGTTATTTATGTGAAGATGATTAAAAATCTTGTTTTAATTGTTCATTTTAGATTGTAACTCTTTCCATGTATTTTGACGTTTGCCAATGCACGTACTGTCAGTATTCTGTGAGGAATTGAAAAACATTTTGATTCGATTTGAGCTATGAAGTAGTACAGAGAAATTGCTGACAATAATTTAATTAATTGTAAAATGACTGTTCTTTTATAGTATCCAATATCAATGATCAAAAATAGTTGAACATAGTTCAATTCATTTCCATGCAGTTTTATTCCCAAATATATGAGAGTTTTTAATTAATTTAAAATGTTCCTATATAAAACGACCACATTTTTATACAACGCCACTCAGTTTTGATTTTTCAACATTTTAAATCACTTTATTTCATACCTAATCCATTGTATCTAAATGTATATTATAATTTCTAGATTTAAGTTTTTTTACCAGCCATCTACTTTATTTACACTTATGTTTTTTTATATATAATCCTGTTGTAATTTGAAATGTTTATTGAACTCACTTGACAGTAACCCCACATCCTTAACTAACTGTACATAGAGGTATTATCACAGTCTAATATACACAGTAGTGAAACTTACTCTAGAAAATAATACCAACTGGCAGACACTAGCGATCCTAGTGGTCGTAACGCAGAGCTACGGCATCTCACCACTAGATAGCATGGCAGTTTACTTATGTTGCAATACGATTAATTGAATGTACATATTTAAATAAAATATTTTATTTACTTACTGGCTGAGCTTCGCTACTGTATTATAATATTAAACTGTGGTTTATCATAAAATAACTACAAACTGCACAGCATGAAGACTTATTGTTTCTTTCATCAAACATTCTTGGATTAGTACATTTTGAAGAATTAAACATAGTTTATTATTCATTATATAAATGGTTAAAGACCAATTAAAATAGAGATAGTTTTCATGAACCACGATATAAACTTAGGTGTCTTATTCGTACTAAACCAAACCCATATCTTATATTAGTTAACTTTAAACTTCTTATAACATACTATCTCATGTTTCTTAAACAATTTTCAATGTTTATAGGTCAAACTCTTATTTAAAGATTATATAATACTTGTTGAAAATGAGATAAAACCATGACAACAATTATGTAGTTCGTATCTGAATGAACAATCAGACCTGGTTGTATACTCCATGTACTGTCTCCCATTATGTACATTAACCACACAATGGATCTGATGATTGGAGTTGTATTAAACTTGCACACGTCACAGTCAGTATTTGCCAATGAAATCTATTGTGACTTCTGACGGTTTCAAAACTCAATATTCTCATGTTCCAACTTTAGTATCTAATATTACTTCCAATGCTGTAACCTTACATAAATATTTAGTTTATTATAATCTTGTATCTAATCTTATAATACCAATTTTAATTTTATTCATATGTATTATTTTTTTTTTTTTTTTTAACGCTCATATTTATTAACTGATAAGCAGGTATCTACTTGAAATGTTGAAAAAACGACTATTAAGTTAAAACAGTCAAAATTCAACTACGTATTAAGAATATAGGTTTTTTTAAATATTATGCGTAGCTCCTGAAATGTTTACTTCTATTTTTTGAGACGGTCACATTTCTTCCAATTTTAATCACCATTCTAATATTAATAATAAAATATGTATATGATGTTCTCTTTAACAACGGATATTTACTATTTTTTACTGAAGATGTGGCATCCTAAGTTGTATACCACATTACTAGTCATAGAGATACCACTTAGAATTCCACATCACAGCATGGTCGAAACGTCTGGTTATCTTGAATATAATGTAGATAGCATCTTTACATAAAAAAACAAATATCTATATAATACTGAAAATATTTTATTATCTATGTTTAAAGAAGTGCTAAATCATCTACTGGTGTTTAAGGTCAAAGAATCTAACGCTGTAAAAAGCCTTGTCAGCAAGGAATTCTTTTAGGATTTTTTTTAATTTATTAAAGTACGTTTATAATTTGAGGCCGATTTACACATTAGCGAGCATTTTATTAATAATCTTGATGCAGTTATGGAAAATGATACGGTGGAGAAAAATAGTTTGTGTTTTGAAACAGGGAAGATCAATCATGGTTGGTTTTTAGTGGTGACGAAAGGTAAGATAGTGTAGAAAAATTCCAACAAATTCTTCTCGAAAATTACAAGGGTCTGAAATATATAGAAACAAAAAAATATATATAAAGAAATATATAGAAAGTAAGGTTTTTTATTGTGCGGGGTTAACTTACAGAATGTTCTCATTTTGAGGCTAAAAATAGTCCAGATGGCCGTTTTCTAGAGGCGAAAGATTAATATGGTAAGTCAACTAAGAAATGTTGTATGTAATTTATTCCAGTTTATTTTGTACTAATTACTTATCAAACAATCATCATTGTTTTAAGCAGTGTAGAATAGCAATACAGTGAGTGACTTTCTTCTATTTTCAATATGAACTCCACTTTAGCTCTGTTGTAAGTACTTGATTATGTTATCTTGATTAGATTTGATAATTATCAACCGAACATTTTTTTATATTTTTCACATTGTTTCTAGGGTTTTTCTCTGGTCCTAACTCTAACTGTTATACAATAATATGATTAAGGCAATGATGAGTTCCATGTGACTACCTTAAGTATATAGGTAGGACCTTAAAAACTTACCGTAGGACTGACTGTTTTCTTGTTAAAGAACCGTACCTTTAAATGGTTTAGTATTTACTTTAAACATTAATTCAGCCTTCATTAAAAACCCATTAAATTTTCTTAAGGTGTATAAGTGATTAAGAAAGACGTCATTGAATAAAATGGTACTACTACCAATCGATACACGTTCAGTAGTGATATCTCTTTCACCTATTCAAGAAAAGTGGAGAGGACCCTCTCTACCACCAATACGGAGGTGAGGATATTAATAAAGTACACTCATGGAAAATATATACAATTGCATTTGATATATTGAAATTTTATTTATTTTACTTACTAAAATATTTTGCCAATTTATTTTTAAAATTACAATAAACATGAATAAGGTACATCCCACATGATTTGTAATGTATTTTATAAGGTTACACTCATGTAGACTATTTAGTGCGTCAGAATTGCATCGACATGCCAATAAAGTAGCTCATGTCAAGTCGAGACATTCATTAAATAAAGAATAGTATACTGTTCATCAACTTCTTCAAGTTCTGTTGACCTGCAATTCTTAGAAGAGATAACTCTTAAAATCCCTAGTTACATAATCCCTGACTCATTAAGCTACCATCAAACTGTTTATTTTGTACTCAAACAACCATTATTGTTTTAAACAATGTAGAATAGCAATACAAAAAATTACTTTGTTCTATTTTCAATATGAACTCCACATTAGCTCTGTCGTAAGTACTTGACTATGTTATCTTGATTAGATTTGATAATTACCAATCGAGTATTTTTTTACATTCTTCACATTGTTCCTAAGGGTTTTCTCTGGTCCTTAACTATAACTCTTATACAATAATACGATTAAGGCAATGATATGTTCCATGTAAGGTGATCTTCAGATTCGGGAAAGCAATAACAATATTTAAACAAAAGGTGAGCAGCTATATAAATTAAATATTTCTGTGCCATCTGTGCCAAGTGCTTCGAGAGAGAGATTTCTTTTCTTTGTCAGATTAGCAATTTAGGAGTGGCTGAAGACAAACGAAGGTGATTTTGACTTGTAACAAATTTTTTTGAGTTTTTGAAGATAATTAATAGAAATATATAACGTAAGTTATAAACAATTTGTAACTTTTTAATTTAAATTATGAATATTGAGACTCTTAAAGCTCACACAGTGTGGTTTATTTATTATTAAATTAAATTTTATTTGCTAATATACAAATTACTTATTCACATAGACAAAATTTAAATGATCTACTTAGTTTCAGTCAATTTCAGTAAAGATGAATATTCTCGTATTGTTATACTGAGGTTTTTGAGAGAGAAAAATAACTATGTTCTATTCGTAAATCTCCATTCCTTAAGCTATAAAAGGATCTAAAACTTCCTTCAATACATAGGCTGGCCTCAGATATGGAAAACCAATGTTGACATTTAATCATAAAGTGAGCTTATACATAGATTAGATATTTCCGGGCTGTCAGTTTATATTTTTACCAAATACTATAAAGAAATGACCTTCTAGTTTTACTCCGGATGATAAAAATTAAAGGGTTTTGGTTATTTTAACAAAACATAGATTATTTCCGATTTTTTTTTTTCGGAACTAAATTCCGAAATAGTTTTTTCGGAACTCTCCGGAATAGTTTTGTTTAAAATACATTATTAAACAAAACTATTCCGAAATAGTTTTTAATAATGTATTTTCAGCGAATAAAAGAAGAGAAGTAACAGACAATAGGAATTAACCAATAATATCACAGCAGCCGCCATTTTGACGATTCCAGGCAATGGGGTCACGTGATCATAGGCCTATAAATTGAGTTGTTGAACACCGTTCTCCATTCTTTTGTGAATCCCTCTGGTCTGAGGAAGGTGAGCGTGGTTCACCGAAATCGATCACCATAATATTTGTGCATTTTGTGCTTGTATTGTAGTATATTTGTGCATTTTGTGCTTATATTGTAATAAATTTGTGTTGTGTGACGTTTACTTGTACTATAGATTATTTATAAAGAAAATATGAATATCATATTTGAAATAAGTTTGTTTAAATATTTTATATTGAAAATATGTGATACATTAAAAGTTGAATATGGGAACTGTAAGTTTATTTAATTTATGGATTATTTTTCACAAAATATTCCAAATGATCTAAATTTTAATTGTGAAATATATTTAGTGACAAATTTTTTTATTACATACTTTGCATTTTATTTAGAAATATCTGTTCCTTAAATTCTTAGTTCAAAATTGATTTGTATGCTACTGCTTAACGTAGAGGATAGTTTAAAAAGCTTCATTTTAGATTCAGCCATTATAGAGTACATAGAAAACACATAACTCTTAATAAGAATCTTATTTAGAAACTACTAGAGTATTGTTGGTTTAAGAAGGGTACTTTGTATGAAATATTAGTTTACTTACAAAGGTTGAAATATTAGGTAATTTACAAATCAAGGCTTACATGTATAAATGAAAAAACTTACTCGATAATTGGTTGAATAGTGACAGACATAAAATTTTAAAGGTTAAATATTACATTTTGAGCGTAAGTAGGGTGGACATTCTATCTGAATCAATAGCTTAGTAATAGTAATAGTATTTTTGACATACTATAAATTATGAGACAAAACTTAACAGAATCATGATAAAAATGTAAGCATCTACGGAGTAAAACCAAGTAGTAATGAGTCATTGGTACTTTATATTTACTATCAGTATTTACCAATGTAATAGTGTAAAGAGATATGTACTACCTGGACTCGCAATTACATGGAATGGTTTTTACATTTTATCAAGCGGCAATTGAAAATAAATCCTCTCATTGAACAAAACACAATTTTAAATTTTGAAATGATTATATTTTAGAAGCATCACAAACCATTGTTATACTTCTTTTGGATTAACAATATTTCAGATATGAAAGAAACAAATCGTATTAAATAATTTAACGAATGTGTTTCGATTAGTTAATTCTCCTGTGCAACGTGCGGATGGCAGGGTCAGCACTGTTGTCAGCCACTCTTATTCCTACCCAAGTCCTGAAGGATAAACATAGCAATTTTTATTACAAATTTACAAATTCATATGTGGGAACTGCCTTGTGAATCATTGCTGCCTGGAGAAAGCGATCTATAATACTGTAATACTGTTTTCTCTGTGGTGGGTCCCAGAATGATCAACTCTCTAGAAACAAGATAGGGAAGGAGAGGGGATTTTAATTTGTCAGTGGCTTTCCCATTCATACTCTTCAAATAAGAATTATAATGAAAACTATACATTTTTTACAGTTCAATACATTTTTTTTTTTTTAACTAAACGATGTTAGTAGTGTAGTATGCCGGTTCTGGGACAACCTTGGACTTTGTACCCGACCTTATCAGCAAGGTTGCCGACCTTATCACCACGTGTTGACCCCAGAGGTCAACTTTACTATTGTTTACTAGTAAGGTCGTTGACCTTTCATTGATAATCACCACGTGGTGACCTTGAAGGTCAAGTTTACTACGAGCACGTGGACCCCCCGCGACGTTGTCCTAGGTCAGTGTTGTTTTGGTGTGACGTCACGCCGTTTTCGCGCTCTTTCATCTGACGACGTCACGGCGTATTTATTTAATTAATTGTATTTATTTAATGCTGTGGCAAAAAGTGTTGGTGGTCGGTGCCGGGATCGATCTGAGAACCTTTCGTTTGTGAGACGAAGTCGATACCACTGCGACACAGTGACACACCCGAGAGGGTAACGTAAGTAGCGGCAGAAGAACGTGTGTGGCTTCGCTCGCTTCGCTCGAGCCACGTTATACTACATGAAATGTATTTTTAATTCGTATTTAATATAGTATTAATTTGTTCAGGTGTGAAAAAAAAAATCCGTTGGTTTGTCGTCTGCTCCTCAGCTGATGTACTGCCATATGAAAGATGCAAAAAAAGTCTGTTTTTCTTTATACTATATAAAATGTACCAACTGTTTTTTCGCAGTGTTACCAACTCACACGATTAATTGCAAAAAAAAAAAAAAATATATATATATATATATATATATATATATATATATATATATATCTCAGTGCTGCCAACTCACACGATTTTATAAATTATACTATAGTAAATACATATACGATTATTAAATTATACTATATTAAATA